>SJYR01000734.1:336288-368523 GCA_006410655.1 Kobus ellipsiprymnus | reverse complement strand
GGGGGGGGGGGGGGGGGGGGGGGGGGGGGGGGGGGGGGGGGGGGGGGGGGGGGGGGGGGGGGGGGGGGGGGGGGGGGGGGGGGGGGGGGGGGGGGGGGGGCAGGGCACAGCTCTCCCCATCTCTTTGCAGCTCTTGGCTCTGCCTGTGACTTCGTGTCGCCTTTGGCTCCCAGCTCTTTGTCTCTCTGCATCTTTCTTTTTCTCTCTCTCTCTCTGTCACTTTTTCTCTCGAGTGGTCTGGCTCTATCTATCTGACCTTTTCTGTCTCTCCTCTTCCTCCTCTCTTTCCTGGGGGAACTGCTGGGCATGGTGACAACGCTAAGAATGGAGTATGGTCAGAGGAAGCAACTCAGGGACAGAGGTGGACAGAGCCGAGGGTTGGCAGATAAAATACAGCACCTCCAGTTAAAAGCGAATCTCAGGTTTGTTGTTGAGTTGCTCGGTCGTGTCTGACTCTTTGCGACCCCACGGACTCCAGCACGCCAGGCTTCCCTGTCCTTCACTATCTCCCTGAATTTGCTCAAACTTGTGTCCATTAAGTCGATGATGCCACCCAACCATCTCATCCTGTCACCCCCTTCTCCTTCTGCCCTCGATCTTTCCCAGGCTCAGGGTCTTTTCCAATGAGTCGTTTCCTTGCATCAGGTGGCCAAAGGATTGGAGCTTCAGCATCAGTCCTTCTAATGAATATTCAGGGTTGATATCCTTTAGGATTGACTGGTTTGATCTCCTTGCAGTCCAAGGGAATCTCAAGAGTCTTTTCCAGCACCACAGTTCAAAAGCATCAATTCTAAACAACAAACAACTTTTCAGTGTAAGTGTGTTCCAAGTATTGCATGGGCCATACTTATACTAGGACTTTCCCGGTGGCTCAGACGGTAAAGCGTCTGTCTACAATGCGGGAGACCCGGGTTCGATCCCTGGGTCGGGAAGATCCCCTGGGGAAGGAAATGGCAATCCACTCCAGGACTCTTGCCTGGAAAATCCCATGGACAGAGGAGCCTGGTAGGCTACAGTCCATGGGGTCACAGAGAGTCGGACACGACTTAGTGACTTCACATACTTATACTAAAGATTATTCATTGTTTAATCAAAATTCAAATTTAACTGATGTCTGTATTCTCATTTGCTCAATCTGCCCACCTTCCCAGTGCTGCCAGCTGAAGCTGTTTAGGTGTTTCCTGTCCCAGGTACCTGGCTCAGGGGTCAAGGAGAGCTGAATGCAGCCCATAATCCCTTACACCTGCTGTACCTACCTGCTGGGGTGCTTTTCTGAGTTCACACAAGGTGCTGTGAGCTATAGGGCTTCCCAGGTGGTGCTCATGGTAAAGAACCTGCCTGCCAAAGCAGGAGATGTAGGAGACACAGGTTGGATCCTTGAGTCAGGAAGATCCCCTGGAGGAGGGCACGGCAACCCACTCTGGTATTCTTGCCTGGAAAATCCCATGGACAGAGGAGCCTGGTGGGCTACAGTCCATAGGATCGCACAGAGTCAGACACGACTAAGGTGACTCAGCACACATGCAATCTAAACTGCCCCCATAAAGGCCCCACGTCCAAATATGCGCCAGTGAGGTTTAGGGCCTCACCCTATGAAATCTACGAGGACTCTATACATATACATCGCAGATGGGGAAACGAAGGCAGAGCGCTGACGTTACTATGACATGTGATAGACCTCCGGTGTGAACCAGGTTTGTAGGACCCCAAGGCCTGCTCTACGATGCCACTAACACTCTCACCCAGGAAATATGCCGTGCAGATCCAGTGAGGGAAGGCAGTGATCCTAACAGCCATGCTTCCCTCTGCTCATTAATGACCATCCTCTGAGGCAGGTGTCATTGCTCCCATTGTACAGATGGGAACCCTGAGGCACAGCAATAGATAGATAGATAGATATCAGGGGCCTGGCAGCTCTGACAAGCTATAGACCTGTGACTTGGGCTTACACAGAAGGATGGATGACCCAGCAGCTCCCATGGACTCAGCCCTGGGGGCTGTCAGAGCCCAGCCCTCTGCAGCTCCCTCTCCCCCAGGACTGCAGGTGCCATTGACCTCGGCAATTGTGATATCCCAAAGGCAGAGTAACACCAGACTGGTTGTGCAAGAGAAGAGGCTGGGGGCATGAGCAGCTGAGACAGAGACAGAGAGACAGGGAGAGAGAGGCTGAGAGGACACTCATGTGCAACAGTCAAGTAGGATTCATGGTCTACAGGAAAAATCCCACGGGGCCACCCTGACAGCCCTCAAGGCTGAAGCCTCAGCGTCTGTCACATGGTAAGTAGTTAAGCCCCTGAGCCTGGCAGCTGGAAGGCCAGCATCCAGGCTCCACCACTGTCTAGCTCTGTGGCCATGGGCAAGCTAGCTAACCTTGCTGTGCCTCAGGGTTCCCATCTGTACAATGGGACCAATGGCACCTGCCTCAGAGGATGGTCATTAATGAGCAGAGGGAAGTATGGCTGAGGGAAGGATCACTGCCTTCCCTCACCGGATTTGCCCGGTGCATTTCCTGGGTGAGAGTGTTAGTGTCATCGTAGAGCAGGCCTTGGGGATCCTACAAACCTGGTTCACACCTGAGCTCCACCACATGTCATGGTAACATCAGATCTCTGCCTCAATTTCCCCATCTGCAAAATGGGATGATGATAATAGGTATTATGATGTAACATGTGTCCATGTAATATGGACACCTGTTACAATTGCTGCGAGACTTAAGAAGAATAATGCATTTGAGCACCGCAACGGAGAGTAGCCCTGCTCGCTGCAACTAGAGAAAGCCCCATGCACAGCAATGAAGACCCAGCACAGCAAAAAAAAAAAAAAAAAGAATACTGCATTGAAAGTAAGGGCTTTGTAAACATGCGCTAGCATCCTTGGCTCCTTCCTCCCAGAGCCCTGTCTCCCCAACCTGCTCTCCCCCCAACAGAGGTCGCTCAGAAGGCCAGGTTTCATTCTGCTGCTCCACCGTGTGGCCTTCAGGGAAAGGGTGCTCCATCAGCCCCCACCCCCCACCCAGTACAGGCTGGGGTGCCTCTCCCTGAACCCAGGGCAGCCAGAGCCCTCATAGCCCAGGGGCCTGGGTGAGTGCTTGTGACTCCCAGCAGGTGTCTGGCTGCAGAAGCATGGGAGTTGATGAAAAGTCTCTCCAAGTCCTCTCTTCCTGGACACGCAGCCTCAGGCCATCTTCTCTGGGCCTGGCACCAGAATGGAGGCCACGTGGCAGTCATCTGGAAGGCAGACCCGGGGAGGCAGGACAGGTTGTAGAAGAGGAAGGAAAACAGTTTGTGCTGAGACCAGAGAAAAACCTTTCCTGGGAGCCAGGTTTCTGCTCCATCTGCTGCTCCCCAGCAGCCGCCGCCAGGTGGAAGGAGGAGGCCTTGACCCTGAAACGGTGGACAGGGGGAGGGTTGCTTGACCTTGGATGTCCACAGTCGTGTACATGTCTGCCTTGAAGCCCCTGACCTTCCAGCCCTGTGCCTCTGCTACTTCCAACTTCAGACTGCTGCCTGCCCCAGGGACGCCCACCCACCACCACCAGGACCACAAGACTTATTAGAGCCCAAGCAACGGACGAGTTCTCTGGCACAGCACCCCTCAAGGCCCTCCCTGTGGCTCAGCTCTGCACTCCGTCCCCACCGGCCCCCGTAGCATCCCCCGCCCCCTGCATCCCAGCTGTTCATCTCAGGCACCTGGAGCCTCCACCAAGCTTCCAGCTGCCACTCATCCTGGCCTTCTTTGTGAGCAGCATCCCTCCTGGCCCCAGGACACAAAACTAGGGGTCAGTCCGTGAGGACACAGGTTCTGGGGACATAAAGTGCGGCCCAAATCTCCGCCTTCTCCGACAGCCCTTAGTGATAACAGGCCCCAGTGGATTCCCCAGGCAGCCTTAAAAGGGGAAGCAGAGAGAGATGATGAAAAAAAAAAAGAAAAGAAAAATTAAGGGACACAGCAGGTGGTGAGTGAGGTGAGTGAGGAGGGAGAGGAGGAGGCCTTGTTGCCAGGCAATCAGGCCCGCAAGCCCTTTCCAGGCTGTTTGCATATCAATGAACATTCCCAGATTTAGCACCAAGCTGGGGGCACCCACGATCCCTCCAAATCTCCTTCCTCCCTCACCAGTGGGCACCTCTGGCCTTGGGGAGCTCCGCCTGTCTCTCTACTGCCCAGCTGAAGCCCTGGGGGCAGCGGCCCACACTGGACAGCCTTACACAGGGTGCAGTCTTCCTCCCCGGGAAAGCCTAAGGCTTCTCACCACCACCCGCCCCCCACCGCCAACTACCACTGCTGATTGAATGCCAAGTGCCTGCCATCAGTGATGGGGGGTGCACAGACAGGAAGCAGCACAGGATAGGCAGGGTCCAGAGATGAGCCCTAAGCCACTGGGACAGTGGGGAAAGCTCTGTGGAAGCTAGTGGGTCAGCAGCCAGTGGACACACACCCAGGAAGACCCCTGCCCTGGACTGTTCAACCCTGGACAGGTGAGGTATATATGCCCACTCCTGGTCCATATCTGCAGACACAGGTGGGCCCCACAGGAGAGGCCAGCGGGGTCACACTAGTGCCCACCAGGCTGCAGGGAGAGCTGCCCTAGGACCTGGAGGTGGTGGCCCCAGAAATGAGAGACTCACCACCAGTAACTCGCTTACCCTCTGGCTGAGGGTGAGCTAATGATGCTTTCACAAGCAGGAGGTGGGGGTGTTGGGGCCCATGTGTCCCCAGAGCCAAGTTCAGGAGAGGGAAGCCAGACAAGGGCCAGGAGGACAGGGAACGGGGGCCTGTGACAAGAATCAGCAAATCAGAGAGTGTCTACCTGGCCTGGACCCGGGAGGTCCCAGGGCTTCATTTGCATGTGAGAATGGGAGAGGTTGACCAGCCAGGCATGAAGGAAAAGAAAATGGAAAGCAGAGGCAAGGAGATGCGGAAGTAACAAGGGAGGGAGGAAAAATCAGGGTGAGAAGACCCAGGCCCCTTCTTTGCCCCAAGCTCAGCTCCCCGATACCACGAAGGCTTTACAGACCACCCCCAACCAGAGCTAGGAGGGGTCCTTCCCTGGGGAGCGGGCACTGTGCCCTCCCCCGGTTTAATGAACACATCTCCCCATCTCTAATTAGGTGGAACAAACAACTTGAACCAGAATTTTTATTTCCCAGAAAAGCACACGCCCGGACACAGTAAATATGTCATTAATCATCTTTCCGGGTGAGGAGCACCCTGGGTGCGGGGAGCGGGCAGCAGTCAGGGGCCTAATTAGGAGCTCGGGCCCTTGACTTTCCTCCTACCGGCACCCAGATGGCCCTGCTCCCCAGCACACCATGAGCAGATCAATCCGAGGGTACCCCGGCAGACTAAAATTTATGTAAATGTCCCTGGTTAGCACAACGGGAAAGTAAAGAAAAGAAAAGCGGGAAAGAACAAAAGGATCTTCCTCCCCACCTCCCCTACCCCAACCCCGCGGCCTTATTTTCATCCAGGAAATTGTGCTTATTATCGCTTGGCTATTTATAGACGCGTGAGGTCTGCTGAAGAGCCAGGAGCCAGCCTGTTACTATGGTGCAGCGGAGAGGTTCCGGCTGGGCCGGTTGACACCACGCCCACTCTGACCCCACTCCTGGGGCCAGCCTCCAGATTAGCACCCTGGCCCTAAGGCTGAGCTCCAGGCAGTCAGCCCTTAGTCTTCTGGGACTGACCACGATACCCTCCCCCAGCCTCTCTCCCAGATCCCTCCGCAGCAGGGCTGAGACCACCACCCCACGTCCGAGGAAGGAAGATGGATGAGAGCAGGCCTGGGCCCAGGAGGTTTCTTTGAGCAGAGTTCTCCTCTGCTGCCCTGCTCTGTGGTACCTCCACACCTGAGTCTGGTCTTGTCTACAGCGGGATGCAATATCCTAGATGGAGGCTCCAAGCCTGTTCTCCTAGTGCAGGCCACAGAACTGAGGACCCAAAGTCGGGGTCCAGCTGCCTGTTGTAGCCGGTGCTTAGTCGCTCAGTCATGGCCGACTCTGTCACCCCATGGACTACAGCCCACCAGCTTCCTCTGCCCGTGGGATTCTCCAGGCAAGAATACTGGAGTGGGTTGCCATGCCCTCCACCGGAGGATCTTCGCAACCCAGGGATGAGGTCTCCCGCGTTGCAGACAGATTCTTTACCAGCTGAGCCACCAGGGAAGCCCAAGAATACTGGAGTGGGTAGCCTATCCCTTCTCCAGAGGATCTTCCCAACCCAGGAATCAAACCAGGGTCTCCTGCATTGCAGGCGGATTCTTTACCAGCTGAGCCACTAGGGAAGCCCTCAGCTGCCTACATATCTCTACTAAAGGGAGGCTACTTAATCTGCTAACTGTTGCTGTCTCAAAGAGGGGATCACACCACGCCTCTGGCTTACAGGTCCTCAGGAAGCTGCGGTGGGGAGGGGAGGTCATGGCTCAGAGCTCACCATTCTCCTATGCAAATCCCTGCCCTGCCCAGCGAGTTCCTGACTCACTCTAAACTCAGTTTTCTCTCCAGTTATTTGGGAGACAAGGCTCCCTTCCTTCCAGGGTCCTGCGAGGATCAGGACCCTCGCAGGTTATTTTCAGGGAGGTTCTGAGGAAGTAGAGTCTATCCATCTCTTCCTCAGCTCCAATAATGGGGAAAATAAGATCAAGTTCCTTCCTGGGGTGTACTGAGCAAGTGCAGCCCCCACCCCAAAGCAAAATGGCCCTCCTGCCCACTGCACCTCCCCAGTGGGCACCCACCCTCATGGGCCACCAGGGAGTCAAGGGTGCAGGGTGCCAAACTGATGGGGCAGTAGCTGGAGGCGGTCTCAGCTGGGGGAGTGGGTACCGGCAATGAAGGAGAACAGCTGTCATGAGGAATCACCTCGCGATCAAGAGGAAGACAGGGGACCTTTAGGCCTGCGTTAGTCTCTAGGGCTGCTGTAACCAAGTACCACAACTTGGTTCTTCAGACAACCAAAATGTATTGGCTCACCCTTGTAAAGGCAAAAATGCTGAAGTCAAGGTGTGGGCAGAGTTTTGCTTCTTCCAAAGGCCGCAGGGAGAAACTTCTAGCCTCTTCTAGTTCCTAGGGGCTCCTGGCTTTCCTGAGCTCGTGGCAGCATCGTTCCAATTTCTGCCTCCTCCTTCCCACGGCCTCCTTCCTTGTGTCTCCTTGTCTTGTCTTCTTTTTTACAAGGACACCCATCATCAGATTTAAAGCCCACACTACCTCCAGGGTGATCTTGTCTCCAGATCCTTAACTAATGACTAATTACTTAACTAAGTTGTGAAGGCCCCACTTCCAAATAATTTCACATTCTAAAGTTCGGGGTGGACATGAGTTTGGGTGGATGCTGTTCAATACACTCTAGGATCCTGTTACTTACATCGTCGCCACCAACTCGAAGTGAGTTTAATCAAGCTCCATAGCCTCTCTTGATCACACCTGTTTTCTCAACTGCTAAATGAAAGACGATGGCACCTGTCGTGTCTGTGGCTTAGTCTGAACTCCAGTGGGGTCTGGTAGTGAAATGATTGAAAAGCTGAGAGAGTTTATACAGGTAAAGTAATGAAATGGTCAGTGTGCCCTGATTCTTCACGCGGCTCCACCCTAGCCCTGCCTTTAGCCCCACTCCCCAAGCTGTGCACCCTTCTGCAGCCAGCATCATTCCCAGGGCCACAGCACCTGACTGTTATCCCCATCTCAGCACTCCCTACAGACCCAGAGACACCTCCAGACCAGAGGTAGAATAGTTACAAGTTCATTTCTACATAGCACTGGCAACCTGGTTTCCACTGGGCCCAAGCTGGTTTCTTTTGTGTCTGGGTGGGCAAGTCACTTTCCAGTTCCTTTTTCCTCCTGAAGCCTGGCGCTCAGCCAGGCCATGGAGCCAAGGGTGACCCGTGTCTCTGCATGGAGGTGGGCACCCCCGGGCGTCCTGAGCTGCCCTACCTCTGTCCACAGAGCTCCTTCCTCCTCTCCGAGGCTGGCGCGTGTCCTGCCTCACCTGCCCAGCTGTCGCAGTGATGAGTGACCTGGGGCCTTCTTTCTCCCCACCCGACCCATAGACCCTTCTCCGAGATGGCAAGCGTGAGAGCATTGTGAGCACCCTCTTCATCTCCCCTGGCGATGTGGAGAACGGGCAGAGCATCGTATGCCGGGCCACCAACAAAGCCATCCCCGGAGGGAAGGAGACCTCAGTCACCATCGACATCCAGCGTGAGTACTGACCTGGCCGGGGGCAGGGACCATCTGGCGCTCCTGCCCGGGGCACAGGTCGGGGGAAGTAGCCAGGCCAGGGCCAGACCCCTGCAGGACGGCTGGAGACAGGACGGCTGGAGGCAGGACCTGGTCCGCCAATCCTAGGGGCTAGCGGGTTTGTCTGGTACCCAAGGACCATTTTGTCCTTCTTAGTGTCACAGGTGAGGGTGACAGTCCCCTTAGAAACATCGCTGGGGACTCCCTGGCAGCCCCATGGCTAAGACTCCACTTCCGCTACAGGAGGTACAGGTTCAATCCTTGGTTTTGCATTCACCTTCTTCACCAGCTATTAAATCCCCTCCCCCTCCATCCACACCAAGCAGAGGGCTCTTCCATTCCCCATCCAATAAGAGCCAGGATCACCAGGGCTCTGGGCAGGCCAAGGACCAGGGTGATGGGAGGGAGGCTCTCGCTTTTAAGGTCATGTAAGTTCAAGGTCACCCTGGAAGGAGTGTCTCCCTCCCCTGCCCCAGTCCAGGCCCCACTGTCCACACCCACCTGCTTCTTACCTATAGCAGATACGGCATCAAGCCACAGGCCCAACTATGGAAAGAAAGCAAGATGATGGGGGGATGGGCCCAGAAGGCTCTACCACCCATGAGCTGTGTGGGCCTGAGCTGGTCACGTCACCCTGGTGACGCCAGTTCCTAGTCTCATTTGACTGAGTGACGTCCAAGGTCTCTTCTTGCCCTGGGATTGACCGTGAATCAGAGGTCTCTCCAGACACAAGCCAGATCTGGGAGGAATGAAAGAGAGAGCCACAGACATCCAAGCCTCCTGTACCAGGCTGCCTGTCGTGGCCACTGTGCAGCCCCTCTGTCCTCTCCCCCAACCCCTGCCCAGCTGGTCAGGAGACCTGTGCCAACCACAGAACCCCCACGGAAGAAACCGCCGGGTCGGCGCTTGGGGCCTGGCAGGAGAGCCTTGGGGGGAGCTATGTTTCTGCATCACAAAGCACAACCTTTCTGTCAACAAGAAAGCCATCACCATGACCACAGCCCACCGACTAGTAAAACACGTCCCCTGAATGTGCGCTGATACCATGATGGGCTCGCCAGGACGCACAGACGACAGTCTGCCCCCGAGGAGGATGCCGGCCTTGCCAGGTCTCTGGGCCTCACTGACTTTCTTTCCAGGGACGTCTCAGCCACCCCAGGAGGGAGGCAGCAAGAACGAGGTCAAAGTGAAGCCGAGAATCCAGGTGCCCAGTTTCCTAGATGGGCCCCGTCCGAGGCAGTCCAGAGTCGTGGTTAAAGCCGCAGCATCCTTCCTGGTTGGAAAACCGGCTCTGCCACTTACTGAGTGATCCTGGGCTGGTTATTTCACCTGTCTGTGCCTCGGTTTCCTCATCTGTATGTGGAGGTGCTTGGCTGGTACATACACTGGCTGGAAGAATTCAGTTAAAGCATTCGGGCAGCGACCCCAGGGCAGCACCCAGCACCTGTCATGGGGGTGCAGCTGCCCCTCCCCGGTGCCCCCAGACCTCACAGGGAGGGGAGGTCTGCATCCACTCGTCCCCCACCCCAAGGTGTCTACACGCGCCTGCTGAGCAAAAGAGCAGGCTCTCTCTGCCCCCTCCCTCCTGCTCACCCTCCCACCCCGAAGCATCCCTTTGTTCATTCAATAAGCGTCCAGCTGTTTACTGTGGACACCACAGGCTGGATCAGAGCTGCCTTTGCAAACCTGCTCATTTTCTCAGTCAACCAAGAAGTATCCAAACTCAGCAAAAACACATTTGTTGTTTGTTTCCCTTGGTCTTTAGATGTTACCCAACGGAAGACAAAGCCCCCAGATTGAGTAATGGGAGAGAAAGCTTAACACCCCCAAAGTCTCGCTGCATCTGGACTCTGCATCCAGCTGCCAAGCTTCAAATGGATGTGCTATAAAATCACTGAGTCATGGAGTTTGTCTCCTTTCTCGTTCCTTCCTGGATGTAAGACTTCCCCTGAACGTGCGTGCATGCGAGCGCACGCACACGCGCACACACACACACACATAATGGATGTGCTATAAAATCACTGAGTCATGGAGTTTGTCTCCTTTCTCGTTCCTTCCTGGATGTAAGACTTCCCCTGAACGTGCGTGCATGCGAGCGCACGCACACGCGCACACACACACGCACACACACACACACATGCGTGCGGAGGCAGGCTGCTGATGGAAACTCTAACAGACTCTCAGCTGTAACATCTGTTCAGTGCGATCTCAGTTCTGCCAGCTACATCAAAGCTGCCCCCTGCAAGTTATGCAGCCGACATCACAAATGGGATTAAAATCATGTTTAATAGTCGGATATGACATAAACTATTTATACCTTCGGAGCCTGGTGGACTTCTGAAAATTCATATCCTGCACATGCAGAGGAGAAGTGTGGAGAGAGGGGTGTGGGCACCTCTGGGCCTGGGGTGGAGGCTCAGATGAGACCGGCCAGTGTGGAAGCTTCCCGGGGTGTGTGGGGAGGCTATTTTCCTGGGTACCGAGGATGCTGCAAAGAGGTGGGGAAGCTTCAGGAGACAAGCGTCCACAGGATAACTGAGAAGGGCAGGTCGGTGGTAGAGGAGGGGAGCAGGGGAGGGGAGCAGACAGCCGGAAGGGTCCCCCAGCAGGTGTGTGTTTCGTCTCTCTGTCCCTGGAAGTCTCACCACTTTATAAAGGACAGCCAGGTGGGGACCGGCCTCCTGGAGCTGCCCCACACGTTCTGTGGCTGGTTTCTAGAAGCTGTTGAACTAGCCCTGAAAACTGGTGGTTCTCAGCTGGGTGGGCCAGCAGACAACCCACTCAGGTGATGGGGAAGAGCCAGGAGGAGGCTGCAGGGTTCTGGGGGTGTAGCTGTCTTGGGACGTATATATGGGCAGAGCTCTCAAGGCAAGTCCTGGCCACGCATCTTTGGGTCCGAGGGAGTCATGCTTTAAAAACCAATGTAGAGAGCTTCCCTGGTAGCTCGGTGGTAGAGAATCTGCCTGCTAAGGCGGGAGATGTGGGTTCAGTCCTTGCTCCGGGAAGTTCCCATGTGCTACAGAGCAACTGAGCCTTTGCACTGTAACTACTGAGCCTGCGCTCTAGAGCCCGGGAGCCACAATTGCCAAACCCACGTGCCACCACTACTGAAACCCACGCACCCCAGAGCCCGTGCTCCGCAGGAAGGGGAGCCACCACAATGAGAAGCCTGCACGCTGCATTAGAGAGTAGTCCCGCTTGCTGCAACTAGACAAAAGCCCACGCAGCAGCAAAGACCCAGCACAGCCAAATGAATACAAATTTTTTAAATAATTCCTATTTTAAAATAAATGAATAAAAACCAACTTTGAGGTCACTGAAGTAGCCAACACTTCCCCACAATTAACTCTCCAGGAAAAGGCAAGCAAGTCATAGGAGACTTTCCCAGAATTGTGGTCCCATCCAAAACGGATGTGGGGGGAACAGCTCCAGCTTGTCTGACCACCTGATGCTGTCAGGAAGCAGCATTCTCTCCTGCGTCTTAACAAGCTGTCTGCACACCCCAGTGCAGCCCTGTGGGTCATCTCCCCTCAAGCCCGGCACCCCAGCAGGCAGCTTGAACACCAGCAGGGCACAGGGAGGGCATGCTGCCAAGCAATCCCAACTCCAGGGTGGGTGAGGCTCCGTCTGCAGCTGGGTGGCTGCACAGTTGACTCTCAAGGCGGTCAGGGAGCCCTCTATCGTCTCAGCCAGGAGCTGGGCCAGGTAGCTGGAGTCTTGCTCCCCCGGTGGTGCCCCTCATGTGCACCCAGAGGAGGCCAGCATTTTCCAGATGGTCTCTGAGAAACCAGCTTTCTTACTTCTTTTTCTGAAAATGGGGTGAACCCCCAGCAAGTCCTCCTGCCCTCCCAGCATAGAGCTGTGCCTATAGATGAGGTCTGGCAGAAGATGCGGCCCCAGGGCCTGACTAGGACCCAGGGACCAAGCTACCCTCTTCACTCAGCCTACAACTGAGCTCCAGCCAGACCTCCAGGCCTGTCATCTCCGCTCCCCTGGAACGTGGACCATGCCCGGGGTGCCAAGGCCTGGGCGCCTACCCCAGAGGACAAGAATGCCCGGCTTTCAGAGCGGGTCCTGAACTGGCTTCCCTCGAGCTCAGGAGGGCCAGACCACCTCGGGGTCTCTTTCCGGGCTGATTCCCCACCTCTGATCTCTGCTGTGGATACCGCCTCCTCTGTTTCCAACTCTCCGTCATCCTGTCTCTTTCCTCTACATCTCATTGTCTTTGGCTTTTTCCCCAGCACCTTATCACTTTCTGTCTCCATCTGTTCAGTCCCCCTTGGTCTTTTGGCCTTAAGTCTAAAATTTTTGTCTGATTGTGTGTCTCTCTGAACACGTGAGTCTCTGAGCCTATCCGTGTCTGCTCTTTGCTTCTCTAGGTTTCTGCACTTTCTCCCTCCCTCTCTCTCTCTCTCTCTCTCTCTCTCTCTCTCTCTCTCTCGGTCTCTCTCCTTCTCCTTCCCTCCCTCATCTTCACATCTCTCCTACATAGGCATCTCTCTGCCCCCCGTCCCTCCCCCACTTCCCTTCTGCATGACCTCTCTGTGTCTCTGTCTCCCCGTCTCTCTCTCCCTCTCTGACTTCCTGTTTCCTCCACCTCTGAACATTTTGCACTTGAGAGCCGGGCTTCATCGTGTTGAGTGACAAAGATGAGCCCTGCCTGGGGAGCTGAGGGCTGAGTGACACCCGTCAGGACTCAGCAGAGATGGTTAGGCTCAGGGAAGGCTATGAGTGCCAAGGTAACAGATGCACCTTTACACAAAGAGACGCAAGACAGACATTTCAAAGACTGAAAAGTTCGTATTTAAAGGGACTTAGTATCCACATCCTCCTCGTGCGCCCCCCACGCCCTTTTCACACCTCTTTCCTGCAGTGGTTTGTTCACCCAAAGCTGGTATGTAGGCAGCAAGCACCCTCTGGGGCCCAGACAGCCCTGCTTCTGGGGTGGCTGTTCATTTAAACACCAGCCTTGAATCCATTCCTGATGCTGGGAAAGATTGAGGGCAGGAGGAGAAGGGGACAACAGAGTACGAGATGGTTGGACGGCATCACCGACTCAATGGACATGAATTTGAGCAAACTCCAGGAGACAGTGGAGGACGGGGAAGCCTGGCATGCTGAAGTCCATGGGATCACAAAGAGTGAACTGAACAACAATAACTTGAATCCCTAGCAGGAGTCCTGAGCCCACTGCCAGGACGCCCTGATTCGGGCACTTCCAGGGACAGAGGGAGCCCCCTGCCGAGGCCCCCAGTTTTCTGAGGACCATCAGGGGAGTGGCTGCTCTGAGAGACCCTGGGGTGGAATTGCTGGCCTTTACCCTCATGTTCCCCCAAACCATGGTGCACACAGCACCGCAGTCTGCAAGGGCACCTCTTCTCTTCGCAGACCCCCCACTCGTCAACCTGTCGGTGGAGCCGCAGCCAGTGTTGGAGGACAACGTGGTCACGTTCCACTGCTCCGCCAAGGCCAACCCCGCGGTCACCCAGTACAGGTGAGAAGCCCTGCTGGGGAGGTCCCCTCGACACCCCTGCCTGTCACAGGGCTGTCGCCTGCGGTCCAGGCATCCAGCACAGTGCTTGGTCCACTGTGGGTGTCCAGGACCCTTCCCCAGCACACCCGTTCACCCCTCCCTGGCCAGGTGGACTTCACCTTTTCCTGATGAACACACACTCCCTTCCTCTGAGACAGAAGATGTCACTCCTTCTGTTTGCACAGCTCCTGTACCCCTTATTTCTGAAAGGAAGGAGACTCAGGAGAAAAAGCTAAAACAAGCCATCACGGTCAGTCAGATACAGATTCTAGTCCTGTGCTCACCAAACCGGTCCCATGGAAGGGTGGGGTTGCCAGGACCGCTGGCCCTGACCATCGGGCACCCAGATTCATCATCCCCACGGCCCCCCTGCAGCTGTTGCTTGCCGCACTGATGAATGTCTCACTGTTTTTCACAAGCCTGTCCTTCCCTGTTGAAGGCGGGAACTGCCGTTTAGTCACTTAAGCTGTCAGCGTGGAGCTCGTGTGGCAGGCACTCAGCACTCCAGAATGTGGGCTCGCAGACTCTGTAAACACACAGAGCGGTGCCTCTGGGCCTCCTGCCTGGGCACCACCGCTGCACAAGACTTCCAGACGCCAGTGGCCTCGGAGGTGCTCCAGGGCACACTCAGACACTCCCCACCACGGCCCTCACTCTGCCCCGCTCCTCCCCCCAGCCCAGGCCTGATGGTGTCCCCCCAACCACCACTGAGATGGTTAGGAAGCCCCAGCATCACCCAGTGCCAGGGATGCTGATGGTCCCAGACTCGGAAACAAACCCGCTGGTGGGAGTGGAGGACAGAGCCAAAGAGAGGCAGCCTGGCCCCAGAGGGCAGAACCTGAGGAAATGGGTCAAAGCAGCAGCCAGAGGTTCAGGCTAGACACAGGCGATGCTCCCTGCAGTGCAGATAATTAATGCTGGAACCAGAAACCCAGGGAAAGCACAGAGCCTTTATCCTTGAGGATATTCTTAAATAGGATGAAAACCATGTGTTCTCTGGGTTTAACCATTCATCGGGCTAGAGGCAGGAGAAAGATTAGATGACCTCCAGGCTCCCTGGAGTCCCGCGGCCCTGTGGGTCCGGGCAGCAGGTCTGGCTTGGCTAGGACAATGACAAAGATGCGGCAGGAGACTTCTGTATTTTTCTCTGGGCTTCCACCTTGCACCTGCGAGGCCTGGGCTCCATCCACAGGCGGGCTTCTCTCTGCTATTCACTCTCGGCTCACAGGCCCTACACACCAAGTGTTGCATGCCCAGAGGAGATCTCTCATGCCAGCTTCCCTGGGCACCCGTTCTCTCCCGCTGACACCCTACCCAAGCAGACCCACCCACATTCACCCTCATATCATGGCAATAATAAGGGATAAGTCTACATTTGAAGAGATCATTGAGAAGCAAATGTGGCAAGATATTGACCAAGTTTGGTGAGTCTAGGCGAAGGGAGTATGGCAGTTTCCTGGATCGATCTTGTGACTCCTCTATAACACAGTTATGTTTAGTTTTTAAACTACAAAGTTAATGAGCCAGGACCTGCAGGTTTCCGTGGGTTCTGGGTCCCTGTGGTTTCCCTCTGTCTCCATCCTTCCCCGCAGCTCAGAGCCTGGTCAACCGTCAGTCACAGAGGAGGAGCCAGAGACACAGGCCGGCCCCCCGCAGGTTTGACAGGCGTGCGCCTGCTCCCACTTGCCTCCTTCCCTCCTGGCCCTCCAGCTCGCCGGAGGCCCCAGAATGCTTCAGTGCGGATCAGGCACCCTCCAGGGCTCCAGAGGCTTTCGGGGAGCCCTTCTGGCCTCCAGGGACATGTCAGGGAGCCCCAGCGGCCCAGGAGGAAGGGGGTGGTGAGAGGAGGCGGGTGTCTGTGCCCACCACCTGTGGCTCAGCCTCTTGGCCTCCCAAGGGGCTCCCCCAGCAGGCAGATGGTCCTTCTAAAGGCAGGGTTGGTATCCAAGAGGAAAGGCCTTGAGCAATCTCAGCACTTGAGTACATGGATTTTTCCCAGATGACCTGGTCGGGACTAAGAGATCTTTGTTTTTCAATTCTGCCTTGGTCTTGATTGCTTCCTCCTGTTTCACACAAGAGGTTGTGATCTTGGAAATCAGAGATGCGCCCTAGTCCACCCCAACACCCAGCAAGGGGCCCCGGGTGGATGTGGGAGCCCGTCCAACTGGACTCAGCCTCACTTGGCTGGACTAGCCGCCAGGGGCGAGCACACCTGAAGCACGTCTCCGCCTGCCTCTCTGCGCCCCTCTGAGGTCTCAGGGCCCCCACCCCACCACGCAGGGAACAGGGTGGGGGTCTGCCAGCTAGTGTGAAAGGCGGGGCTGTGGAGGACAGCCTGTTGGCAGTGACATGCCAGCCTCCTGATTGTGTGATGTAAATAATTAATCCTCTTACATCTGCTCGGGCCAAATTACACATTGATTGGGAAAAGCTTAATCTGACTCCTGTTCTGAGGGGCTGGGCGAGGCGGTGAAAACAGTGGTGGTGGGAGGATGAAGGGACTGGAGGAAAGAGGAGGAGGAGGAGGCCGAGCTGAGAAACTAGAGGAGAGGAGATGGGAGCGGAGGGGAGATGAGACCGGGAGGGGGGACAGAGAGGGGAGGAGATGGAGGGGAGCTGGAAGAGGGTGGGACTTGCTGTCTGGCTCACCCAGGTCGTGTGACCTGCTGCTTCAGTGAGTGGGTTGAGCTTCTGGAAGGGATCCCTCCGAGGGTTTTTGTTGTTGTTTGGGGTTTTTTTGTGGGGTTTGGGGGGTACAGAAGGGGAATAAGGACAGGGAAGAAAAAGAGTGGCTGAGCGAGAGGTGAGCTGGGGACTCGTGGGGTGACCCCCAGAGACCCAGCCCCACAGCTGGCCTCGTGGGACCCTGAGAGAAGACTGTCTCTGAGTTCTTCTCAGTGCCCCCCCATTTCTAAGGTGGGGATCGGCCCTGGGGAGCTGGGAGCAGCATCTGCACAGCCCTCCAGCGTCTCTTCAGCCTCCCTTCTTTGAATCTGAGAGGGGAAGCCAGACTGGTTGGGGGAAGAGGAGCCCCGTGTGGCCAGGAGTGCTGAGTTCCAGGCCAGAGATAGCCCCAGCTGTTCTGAGTTCCTGGGGGCCCCAGTAGGGAGCTTTCACCCTGCTTACACTGTGAGAGACCTCAGACGGGTGGGGAGAAAGCCCCCTCTTCCCCCAGGAACCCCCAATAATGGAAGAGGACTGCCCAGCAGAGCCTGCTCCCTGGGGCTGTGGGCAGCCAGGGGCAGGAGGGTCTCACCTACCTCCTCCCAGCCCAGCCGGCTGCCCCCTCCTCGTAGCATCCCACCACCTGCCCCCTCACGGCTGCAGGGCTGGTGGAGCAGGGGCTGGACGCTGATCCACCACAGAGTGTCCCGGGCTGAACTTGTCTGCCGCAGGTGGGAGCTGTGCCCGCCTGTTAAGTGTGGTCATTAAATTAAAGTTAGAGATTGAAATGATTCATGAATAACTCATAATGGGTTGTTGGGAAGCTCCTTCAGCTCTCGGGGAACTATGGTTCGCTCTGTTGTTAAACTGTAATTGTTATTATTAATTGTCTTCTTAATAACGATCTGACACTAATTCAAGATAATAACTGCACAGTGCCAGCCTGGTGCTCTGTGTGATACTGGGAGACGGCCACCTCCCGAGCCGGATGGCCTGGCTAAGCAGGAGCAGGTGGAGGGAAGGGCAGGGCCCAGGGCCCTGTCTTCTGTGACCCCAGGAAAGGGGGCCCTGAGAATGTGGCTACCTGGAGTCATGGTAGCCCCAGGATAATGGGGGCCTCTGACAAAGACATGCACTCCAGGGACATCCTGGTGGTCCAGTGGTTAAGACTCTGTGCTTCCGCTTCAGAGGGCACGGGTTCACTCCCTGGTCAGGGAACTAAGATGCCACGTGCCGCACAGTGGCCAAAAACAGAGCACATTTTAAAAGGCATGTGCCCCAAAACACGCCTGAGCTACAGCAGGAAGTGCCTGTTGAGAACTTGTGTGTTTTTAAAAAGGCTTAAGCATAGTAAGAGTAACCCAGGGAAAGCGCTGATTCTCCTTGTGCAGCTGTAAGGAGAGCCCCCAGCCTCACACACATGGGCATGTGCACCCCTGGGGTGCTCTGCCATACAGAGAGCAGGCTGTCCGCTGCACCAGGACAGTGATCACCGCCCCAGGGCCAGACCGAAGATGCCCATCAGTCAACTGGCCAAGGAAAGAAGTCAGCATAGCTGTCTTCCCCTCACCCCCACCAACCCAACTCCTGGTCCCATAAAAGCAGTGCTGAGACAGACCAGGTCCCCAGGGAGCAGAGCCAGGGTGGGAGGCAGAGGGTGTGGAGGAACATGAGTAAGTAGGAGAGGGCTGAAGGGCTTTGGGGAGAGAGGGGCACTATGATGGGACCCACTCTGGGGACAGGAGTCAGGACGGGGGAGCTGGGAGAGCTGCCCGAGCAGGAGGGTGGGCAGTCGAGACCACGCCTATCACCTCTCCATCAGTGTCTTGTCTGGAAATCAAGCTTCCTGATGCCCGTGCGTGTGTGTACACGTGTGTGTGCAGGTGTACGCGCATGAATGGGCACACACCACTAGACCTTGGCCTCTTCCGTCACGGGCTTGGCCTCCTTTTCCTGTGTGGTCCGGGACTAGATCCCCAGGGGAGCTCAGAGCAGGACAGCCAAGCTGCCCAGGGTCTGGCAGTTGGGTTAGCCGTTGCCTGGCCAGCCACGTGGGCGGACCCACTGAGGAGCCAACCCACCTCCCTCCAGAATAACCGATCAGTCAAGTGCTGCTGGCTGCCTGGTGACCCACAGCCCAGAGCCCACCGCCCCACCACCGACCCCTTCCCGAGCCCCAGAAGTAACCCCTCTGTGGAGGCTCCCCCAAGGGGCCCCTTGGGGGCCTGCCCTACCCTGCCCCTCGCCAGGCCTCATCTTCCAGCGGGCGGGACGCATCCCGCCCCCCAGGCGGGAGGTCCACACCAGCCCCAGTGCCTGTGTTACAGGTGGGCCAAGCGGGGCCAGATCATCAAGGAAGCCTCAGGGGAGGTATACCGAACCACCGTGGACTACACGTACTTCTCAGAGCCCGTCTCCTGCGAGGTGACCAATGCCCTGGGCAGCACCAACATCAGCCGCACGGTCGACGTCTACTGTGAGTGGCTTGGGCCTTCCCTGGTGTATGGGCTCTGGCCGGTCTCCGCTCTCGGCTGGGGGAACCATCGTGGGCTCATTGCACACAACATAAGGATGCCTCCCAAGCTCGGAATCCATGCCCTTTACAGAAAACGTCCCCACGTACTGTCTCGTGTTTATCTTGACCCTCATAATCTCCCAGGGAGGGGACTTCCCTGGCGTCCAGTGGTTAGGACTCTGCTTTCACTGCAGAGGGCGAAGGCTCCATCTCTGGTTGGGGAACTAAGATCCTACAAACCGCGCAGCATGGCCAAAAAAAATACCTACCTCCTCCCAGCCCAGCCGGCTGCCCCCTCCTCGTAGCATCCCACCACCTGCCCCCTCACGGCTGCAGGGCTGGTGGAGCAGGGGCTGGACGCTGATCCACCACAGAGTGTCCCGGGCTGAACTTGTCTGCCGCAGGTGGGAGCTGTGCCCGCCTGTTAAGTGTGGTCATTAAATTAAAGTTAGAGATTGAAATGATTCATGAATAACTCATAATGGGTTGTTGGGAAGCTCCTTCAGCTCTCGGGGAACTATGGTTCGCTCTGTTGTTAAACTGTAATTGTTATTATTAATTGTCTTCTTAATAACGATCTGACACTAATTCAAGATAATAACTGCACAGTGCCAGCCTGGTGCTCTGTGTGATACTGGGAGACGGCCACCTCCCGAGCCGGATGGCCTGGCTAAGCAGGAGCAGGTGGAGGGAAGGGCAGGGCCCAGGGCCCTGTCCTCTGTGACCCCAGGAAAGGGGGCCCTGAGAATGTGGCTACCTGGAGTCGTGGTAGCCCCAGGATAATGGGGGCCTCTGGAAAAGACATGCACTCCAGGGACATCCTGGTGGTCCAGTGGTTAAGACTCTGTGCTTCCGCTTCAGAGGGCACAGGTTCACTCCCTGGTCAGGGAACTAAGATGCCACGTGCCGCACAGTGGCCAAAAACAGAGCACATTTTAAAAGGCATGTGCCCCAAAACACGCCTGAGCTACAGCAGGAAGTGCCTGTTGAGAACTTGTGTGTTTTTAAAAAGGCTTAAGCATAGTAAGAGTAACCCAGGGAAAGCACTGATTCTCCTTGTGCAGCTGTAAGGAGAGCCCCCAGCCTCACACACATGGGCACATGCACCCCTGGGGTGCTCTGCCATACAGAGAGCAGGCTGTCTGCTGCACCAGGACAGTGATCACCGCCCCAGGGCCAGACCCAAGATGCCCATCAGTCAACTGGCCAAGGAAAGAAGTCAGCATAGCTGTCTTCCCCTCACCCCCACCAACCCAACTCCTGGTCCCATAAAAGCAGTGCTGAGACAGACCAGGTCCCCAGGGAGCAGAGCCAGGGTGGGAGGCAGAGGGTGTGGAGGAACATGAGTAAGTAGGAGAGGGCTGAAGGGCTTTGGGGAGAGAGGGGCACTATGATGGGACCCACTCTGGGGACAGGAGTCAGGACGGGGGAGCTGGGAGAGCTGCCCGAGCAGGAGGGTGGGCAGTCGAGACCACGCCTATCACCTCTCCATCAGTGTCTTGTCTGGAAATCAAGCTTCCTGATGCCCGTGCGTGTGTGTACACGTGTGTGTGCAGGTGTACGCGCATGAATGGGCACACACCACTAGACCTTGGCCTCTTCCGTCACGGGCTTGGCCTCCTTTTCCTGTGTGGTCCGGGACTAGATCCCCAGGGGAGCTCAGAGCAGGACAGCCAAGCTGCCCAGGGTCTGGCAGTTGGGTTAGCCGTTGCCTGGCCAGCCACGTGGGCGGACCCACTGAGGAGCCAACCCACCTCCCTCCAGAATAACCGATCAGTCAAGTGCTGCTGGCTGCCTGGTGACCCACAGCCCAGAGCCCACCGCCCCACCACCGACCCCTTCCCGAGCCCCAGAAGTAACCCCTCTGTGGAGGCTCCCCCAAGGGGCCCCTTGGGGGCCTGCCCTACCCTGCCCCTCGCCAGGCCTCATCTTCCAGCGGGCGGGACGCATCCTGCCCCCCAGGCGGGAGGTCCACACCAGCCCCAGTGCCTGTGTTACAGGTGGGCCAAGCGGGGCCAGATCATCAAGGAAGCCTCAGGGGAGGTATACCGAACCACCGTGGACTACACGTACTTCTCAGAGCCCGTCTCCTGCGAGGTGACCAATGCCCTGGGCAGCACCAACATCAGCCGCACGGTCGACGTCTACTGTGAGTGGCTTGGGCCTTCCCTGGTGTATGGGCTCTGGCCGGTCTCCGCTCTCGGCTGGGGGAACCATCGTGGGCTCATTGCACACAACATAAGGATGCCTCCCAAGCTCGGAATCCATGCCCTTTACAGAAAACGTCCCCACGTACTGTCTCGTGTTTATCTTGACCCTCATAATCTCCCAGGGAGGGGACTTCCCTGGCGTCCAGTGGTTAGGACTCTGCTTTCACTGCAGAGGGCGAAGGCTCCATCTCTGGTTGGGGAACTAAGATCCTACAAACCGCGCAGCATGGCCAAAAAAAAATCTATTAAATCTATTTCTTTTTAAAAATCATCTAGGGAGGCTAGAATTCTTATTCCCAGCACCCAGATGAGGGGACGGAGGCCTGAAGTCACACAGCAAATGAGGACCAGAATGAGGACCAGGATGGGTCAGCCTCCCATCAGGGCCTCCCCCTCCCCGCCGCTGGCCAGGCAGGGACCCTCGGGGGAGCCAGCCCTCAGCTGTGTTCACAGCGTTGACCGTCAGCTCATCCAAAGCCCTGTGCAGATTCAGAAGCACTCGTACAAACTTTATTCCTGACCTCCTCACCCCCCACCGGCCTCAGCAGGAAGCACGATGATTCCCTGTTTGCATCAGGGGACTCTTGCAGGCCTTCTGACCCCGGTTTCACACCTGCTCCCTGAAGGCAGCGGTCTGCACACCCTCCTGTTACTGCCCCTGAAATCCCACTGCTGCACCTGCTCTGGGAACCCAGGCTCCATCTCCAGGGGCTTCTGGTTAGGGCAGGGGAGGGGCAGGGGGGAGGAGTCTCCACTAAAAGGATGCGTGCGGCGGGAAAGGACCTGAACATCTCGCCTTCAATGTTGAAAAGGAGGCGGGGAGGGGCTGGAATAGAGGATAATGGGGGGCAGGGGGGGCACCACCCAGGAAGCCTGGTGTCCCCCACTCCTTATCTCCCAGCCCTGCAGTGGCCCTGCGGTGGCCCAGGAGCTGGGCTAGGTGCACGGGGAACTTGGCTCCAGGTCACCTGCTGAGGCCTGAAGGAGGTGGGCAGTTGACTTGAAGGCAGACAGAGATTCTGGGGTGGGAGGCAGGCCCCTCCTTCCACACCCTGGGGCCAGGGTGGGGCTTCCTGGGATCAGGACAAAGGGAAGGGGATGGGAGAGCACTGGGGGGGCAAATCCAGGCAGAAATGGGGCCAGAGCAGCTTTCTCTGGGCCTGGAGCTGCCTACTTCCACGGTGGGCTCCAGGGAGGCTGAGCTGGGGAAGAGGGGTCCTCCTGCTTAGCTCCCAGGCCAGGCCCAGACAGGTAGAAGCCTGACCTGTAAGGGAATGGGCCGGCATGGATGGATGGGGCAAGCATGGTGCGGGAGAGGAGGGGTGGACAGGAGGGTCCTGCACCCCGCCCACCACAGCCCCCGCTCCTCCCTCCTCCCATGGCAGTTGGGCCCAGGATGACCACAGAGCCCCAGTCCCTGCTCGTAGACCTGGGCTCGGACGCCGTCTTCAGCTGCGCCTGGACAGGCAACCCATCCCTGACAATCGTCTGGATGAAGCGGGGCTCGGGCGTGGTGAGTCCACAGCTGGGACCACAGAGAGCCTGGCAGGGGTGGGGGGACCTCAGGCCCTGGGGGAAACTGCCTCCCAGGGCCCCTCTCACTCACACACTAAAGATGAGAGCCTCCCGTGTAAACTGCAGGAAGAGGGTCCCCAGAAAGGGGAGAGGGAGCCCCAGGTACCCACACCTACTCCCCTTAGCCCTAAACACATTCAGCCAGTGCAGTTTCGCCCTGTCGTGAATCTTATGATAAAAGCAGGTGGTCACCAAGACGCTGGGAGTGAAAAGTCCCTAGAAAGTTTTTTCAGCTTTCCCCTAATAGTCATTACCTTCAGCTTTGCAGTTAAGCCTGGCTTTATCCCTGCTTTTTTCTCTTTTAAAGTGTGTGTGTTCTTTAGAGGAGGAAATGGCAACCCACTCCAGTATTCTTGCCTGGAAAACCCCATGGACAGGGGAGCCCGGTGGGTTACAGTCCATGAAGTTGTGAGAGCCGGACACAACTAAGCGACTAAAGTACCAAGAGTTTCAGACCTCCCTCCTCCCAGGACCAGTGAGAGCCTCAGGCAGGGAAGCAGGGGGGAAAGTGACCTCTGTGTCCCCTACTGTCTGCTGGACACTACACTGTCCTCCGAGTGTCACTCCCCATTATAGGGATAAGGAAAGGGCCTCAGAGAAGAGAACTAGAGCCCAAAGCCACACACGGAGGCACCTCTGAAGCCGGGATCTCAACTCAGACATCAAATGCCAAAGCCTATTTCCTTCTCATTCCTCCAAAAGTTAGTGTTAGTCTCTCAGTTGTGTCCAACTCTTTGTGATCCCATGGACTGTAGCCCCGCCAGCCTCCTCTGCCCATGGGATTCTCCAGGCAAGAATCCTGGAGTGGGTTGCCATTTTCTTCTCCAGGGGATCTTCTTCAATTGACTCAGGGATCGAACCCAGGTTTCCCATATTGCAGGCAGATTCTTTACCGCCTGAGCCACCAGGGAAGACCCAAACCTCATCCCAAAGGAACACTGAAATGACTCAGGACAGACAGATCCAGGACCCTCACAGAAGCTCAGCTTCAGGATAGTCCTTCTCTCTCACTCCAGCCTCCCCCCTGCACCCACGACTTAAGGCTGCAGCATCTTCAGCCTCACAGGGTCCTCTGTGCTGGGGCTCACCCCATAGGACGGTCCGCCTGGCGCACTGTGAAATGACATTCTGCCCCCTCCCCTACCCGGGGGTTGTTCACTGAGACCCCGCAGACCTAGCCCCACCGCCGCCCCCGGCTGCCTCTCAGCCCTTCTGGTTCAGAGACAGAGCCCAGCCCCTACTCTTAGTGTCTGACCCTCTCCACGTCTCCCAGGTCCTGAGCAATGAGAAGACCCTGACCCTCAAAGCTGTCCGCCAGGAGGACGCGGGGAAATACGTGTGCCGAGCCGTGGTGCCCCGGGTGGGGGCTGGGGAGCGAGAGGTGACCCTGACTGTCAATGGTAAGACCCCACTCATGCCAGGGCGGGGGTGGGGGGCCAAGAGGGTCCCAGGCATGGCTCCAAGGGGTTGGTTTCTGCTCTGGGTCTATAGCGTTCCATCCACCTCTTCACGTCCGCGTCAGAGCCCAGCCCGAGGGACCCGGGTGGTTTCCTGGTCACCTCCCTCCTGTGTGCTTTTTCCACGAGATCTCAGCCCTAAGAGTGATGGCTGATGGGTTTTTTCCTGACCAGGTAAAAAGGTGAGAGGATCACTGGGCAACCAACATAGATCCCACATCCATCCTTTGACCTTGACCTTGGCCCTGGCGGGGAATTTTGGAGGGCATCTCTGCGACTCCTGGTCTGCCTCTTCCCTTTGTGTTAGAACCGCTCAACCCGGAAGACCCACCACCATCCCCACAGGGCCAAGTTCAAGGGGTCCCCTGAGGGCAGGGAACTGGTCTTATTATATCTGATAAGGTCACAGCAGAGCAAGAGAGAGCAGTGTGAGTTGCCAGAGAGCCGTCACGTGAGATGTTAAGGGCACAGGGCCTGGATCACGGGATGCAGAAGGTCACAGAGAAGCGGGGACCTAGCTCAGGTCAGACCCAAGAAGGCCGGGGCAGCGGGACAGGAGTTCCGTGGTCCTGCCGTCCTGCGGGCTCGGCAGCCAGCTCGGCTGGTCTGAGCGGGTGAGGATGCTAAGGGCACCCCGACCCTCTCTGCTGGGTTTCGTTTCTGTGAGAGCCCCCTGCTCTCACGACTGAGTCCGCCTCTGATCGAAGTCCTGAGGCTCTGAGCCCCGGCAAGAACCGAACCACCGACCCAACTCTGTAGGGCTGCTGCAGACCAGGGGCCAGGCGAGGGGCTAGCCAAGACCCGGAAGTCCGCCCGAGTGGCTTCATCTCGACCCAGGAAGCTCCCACTAACAGCCATCTGGCCTCCCTCTTGCTACAGACGGAAACCAGCTCGGTGCATCCTCACCGCGCCCCGCCCACTGCTGGCCCCGTTAGCCAGCCTGCTGCGTCTCTTTCTTCTCTCTCCTCCCCACCCCCAGAGGGAGGGTGAATCCGCTCAGACCCCAGAACTGTCTGTCCCGGGCAGAACCCGGTCTTGGGAGCCTTCCTGCCTTTCCTACGTGTCCCCAGGATGCCACCAATAAATTGGTGCTGCAGGGCTAAAAATAACAGCATCTGATCGCGCCTCCGTATATCCATGGCAACACGCTGCAGCCTTTTCCTGCCGGCTCCGGTGTCTGACACTCGGCTCCCCCGGCACCAGGCCCTGGTGAAATCAGTGGCCTCCCCACTGTCCCCCTGGGAGGACGCAGGGAGTCGTGCCGGCCAACTTTGCTCCGATGGCCCTGTGACCAGTCCGGCTGGGCCCCTTCAGACTCACACGTTGCCCCGCAAGCCTGAAGCTTTTCAAGGAGCATTCTCGTGTCTGGGAGAAGCGCGGTCGATAGAGGAGGGACTGAAATGCGTGTCACTTCAGACTTTCAAGCATTTTCCAATGGGCATCAAAGCGGTTTCTCGAGGAGGGAACACACACCTCAGAGGGACACTCCTCTTGGATGGGACACCCCAGCCTGGGCCCTGGAGTCTCCAGTGTGTGATCTGTACCCTCCAGCGTTCTTCGTTCCGACCCCCTCCTCTGCCTCCAATCCTTTGGCACAGGCTCCCCTTGGCTGCCAGGAAGGGAAACGCCCAAGAGACCAAAGTGCAGCAAGGAGGCAGGGGGGTGAACAGACTGACCCGCAGAGAGGACCCTGCCAGCCCACACTGGAGTAGACTTGGGAATGAACTTATCTGTACTTGTGTCTGGAGAACAGGTGGAGGGATGGTGAAGACCTTTGGGCAGGGCCTGGGCCCAAGGGCTCCACACTACTGACAAACCCCAAATGAGGTGAGGTTCTCGTCCAAACGCACCCAGGCCGGGGGGTTACTGCTGCCATCACCCTTTGGGGAATAAACTTGCCTAGATCTCGACTGATTGGGCTCAAACCTGGGATTTGCAGAAACGGGATGGAAAGCACACTACTGCTGCGCTCCGATTCCCCTAACCCTGTCTCCCCTCACCCGGATTTCTGTTTTCGCATGAGAAGCCCTTATATGTGTATGCATTTTGTTGTTCAGTCGCTCAGTCGTGTCTGACTGTTTACAACCCCATGGACTGCAGCAGCCAGGCTTCCCTGTCCTTCACCATCTCCTGGAGTTTGTTCAAACTCGTGACCGTTGAGTCAGTGATGCCATCCAACCACCTCATCCTCTGTCACCTCCTTCTCCTCCTGCCCTCAAGCTTTCCCAGCATCAGGGTCTTTCCTGGTCACTTTTAGAACAGCTGAGACACACCACGCCACCCCGACCAGGGAAATCCTAGTTCCTGGGAAGTGAAGGCAAAGAGATTTTATGGGATCATCACTTTCCGCCCAGCAGCACGCCTGCCTTTCAAAAGCTAAAGGCTTCTAGGAGCTAAGGGATCTAAGAGAGAAACCCCTGAAGGTGGGAGCCCTTATCATGAGGGTCCCTGCCACACCCAGCACCAAGCCATTTCCCAGCCTAAACACAATAGGAGTCACCTCAGCGATTCTCATGACGTTTCTCCCCTTGGCTGAAAGCAACTCGTGAAAATGCAAATCTGCTTTAATTCAGGTGGCTAATATACAGCAAATATGTTTGCAGCAGCTTTTGTTTTGTTCCCAGCATAAATCTGCCCATCCTCCAGGTCTCTTGCTTTAGTTCTCTTTCCTGACACCTAAGCCCCAAACTTTACCCTAGGGATTGAGAAGAGGGCACAAGGGTTTCTGCCCCCGCACCCCTCGCCTCAGCCACCCAGCCCAGCCAGGAGCCCGAGTCTCCTCTGTCCCAGTCTCACTGCCAGCTGGGCATCATGAAGGAATAACTTGGGTTAACAAACAGGCAGAATTGGACAGGAAGCACTGCCAGATTCCTGGTGGATCTTCCAGGCTGTCTGATGTGGTAAATGAGCCAAGTGTCCCCTGGGACATCCATGACCATGACCCGTACACCCACGCACACGTGGGCCGGATATGATAATGTTGAGGTCAGCTTTGGAGCCGTGGTCCCCCCTGGGCCGGCTGGTATGTACATGGAGGCAGACAAGATGATGAACTAAGGGATCTCCTGAGACATCTGTGAGATGAAGGCTGTGAACATATCCAGCCCAGTCCATCTATGTGGGGTGATTCCCCACTTAGGGGAGGAAGACCTTGTATTTCCCTTCATGCCGGGTTTGCCTGGCCGGCCAAGGACACTGATTTGTTAGGCAAGCACGCCCTCTACTGGATATATGAGGGAATGGTTTGAAATCCAAAAGCTGTCTAAGACAGAGGTGACTTTAGTTTGCCAACAAAGGTCATAGTCAAAGCTATGGTTTTTCCAGTAGTCATATATGGATTTGAGAATTGGACTGTAAATAAAGCTGAGCGCCGAAGAATTGATGCTTTTGAACTGTGATGTTGGAGAAGACTCTTGAGAGTCCCCTGGACTGCAAGGAGATCCAGCCAGTCCATCCTAAAGGAAATCAATTCTGAATATTCATTGGAAGGACTGATACTGAAGCTGAAACTCCAATATTTTGGCCACCTGATGCGAAGAACTGACTCATCTGAAAAGACCCTGATGCTGGGAAAGGTTGAAGGCGGGAGAAGGGGACGACAGAGAATGAGATGGTTGGATGGCATCACTGACTCAATGGACATGAGTTTGAGTAAGCTCTAGGAGGTGGTGATGGACAGGGAGGCCTGGCGTGCTGCAGTCCATGGGGTCACAAACAGTCAGACATGACTGAGTGACTGGACTGAACTGAACTGACTTTAGTTAGGGAGGTGACATTTCCTTCCTTCCTTCCTTCCTGACACCTCCCCCACTCCCTTCTCAGGTTTACCACCTCCTTCATAAAGCTCTCCCCGCCTGCCAGGTAGATTTCTCTCTCCTGTGAGGTCCGTTAGCACTTTGCCTGGTGTCAACCTCACCTCCTTCTATCACCGCCACCATCTTCTATTACAGCTCTTCATATCTCTGGGAATCCTGATATAGAGGCATTCGCTAACTCATCTTCTAAAAGGTTTATGACAGACGCCTCCTTTGTCTCTGAAGCCCCTGCTAAATGTCTGCTGAATGAATGGATGTATAAACTTCTGAGCTTGCCACCAGGGGTCCAGCCGGGGGCCCGCCCCTCCCGATTCTCTGATATGATGCTGTCTCCCCAACAGGACCCCCCATCATCTCCAGCACCCAAACCCAGCATGCCCTGCATGGGGAGAAGGGCCAGATCAAGTGCTTTATCCGGAGCACACCACCTCCCGACCGCATTGTGAGTGCCTGGGGGCGGGCTTGCGGTGGGGGGGCAGGGGCGATGAGCAAGGGGCACAGCCGCCCCACCACACACACACTGGACAGTCTAGTGGGTCATCTCTGCCCGCAGCTGCTCAGCCATCTGGCTGGTCAGTCTCACCTGTGCTCTCCCTTTCTTATTGGGAAAAACTATTCCTTGGGAAAGCATCAGGAAGACAAAAGTCACGGGCAATTTCCTTTCTCAGGATGGGGTGTGCTGCTCGCCCATGGGTGTGTTTAACTCCGCTCTGCCCCTCACCTGTGCCTCTGACCGCATTCTGCATCCTGGGGGCAGGGGGGAAAGAGGGCAGCAGAAGGAAAAGTTTAACCATCTCCTCCCTTTCCTGGGTTCAAGGCCAGCCGTTAGCAAAGTCATAAACAGGAAGCAGTTATAGTTGGCAGACCCCTCTCTGCACCTCCGGAGGCCTCCTCTGCTTGGCTGTCCATGGAGAACGCTGCCCCATTTATCAAGTTTTCCCTGCAAAAGCATCACTCCATTCTCCCTGCCCCCTTCCTCCAAACCCTACTCCCCGCAGGGCAGTGCGGCTGAGGCAGCCGACTAGCTCACTCCTGGCCCTCCTGGGTATTTGCCTTTATAAAAGTGGGGTCTTCCAGCCAAGTTCAGTTGAAACTGGCAGGAGCTGGGGCAGAAAAAAAGAGAGGCGAGCCCCAGGGCCCAGGTGGTCCTGCCGGAAGACTCAAGTTCACAGGGCAGCTTTACCTTTCCCTAGGGACGGCGGTGCCAGAGTGGCAGTCAGGGGCACATGCCCGATAAGTAAGGTGCCCTCCTGTAGATGAAGATGTTGTTACAGTTACACCCTTCCTCGGGGGTTGAGCTCATTCACTGTCTGAGTCACACAAAAATGGCAAGAGTTCATGCATAGGACTAATACGTATGTTTCTCTGTTCCTTTTGCTCTTTTAATTGTTTTTAAAGTGTAAGTGTAATTATATTTCATTGTCAATGGAACATTATCAATACTATCCCATTGTAGATAATATCCAGTCCACCCCTAAGCATGTTCACACAGTCTTTGTCTTCATGGAGATGGGACTCGAGGCCTGGGGTTCTCAACTGGGGGAGTTCTGCCCCCGAGGAACATTTGGTGACAGTGTCGGATGCAGTTAAACACCCCCACAGAGCCCAGGGCAACCCCCACAACCAGGAGTGACCTGGAAGCAGGTCAGGGCTCATCCGCCCCACCCTCTAGCACTCATTCTGTTGCCGAACACTGCAACAAGAAGGGTGGGGTACCATGCACCTGAAGTGGGTCTGAGAATCAGTGACCACCACCATCCTAAACCAAGCTAGATGAAGATTCTCTCAGAGCACAACCTTTGTACAAACAGACATTCGGAGTAACAAAGCCAGACTCAGTCAGCCTGGGGCTGGTCTTCGCCACCTGTCAGGGGCACCATCTGAAGGAGGGGCTCCCATCACTACCCAGGGCCCCCTGCTCACCCAGGGAAAATGTTCCAACCCAGAGCTGCATAGGGACCCTTGTTGATGGAAACACCCTCTGAGGTGGCCCAGCCTCTGCGCGTGAGTGTGTGTATGTGGGCGCACACACTTGCTGTCTGTGGGGTGGTGGGCGCATCCATGTTGTGATGTGTGTGTGTGTGGTTATGTGTATCCGTGTTGTGTGTGTGGGGGGGGAAGGTGTGTATCCGTGTTGTGTTGTGTGTGTGTGTGTGTGGTAGTGGGTGTATCCGTGTTGTGATGTGTGTGTGTGGTGGGGTGTGTATCCGTGTTGTGTGTGTGTGTGTGGTATGTGTATCTGTGTTTGTGTGTGTGTGTGTAGGGGGTGGTGGGAGTATCAGTGTTGTGATGTGTGTGTGTGGTTATGTGTATCCGTGTTGTGTGGGGGGGAGGTGTGTATCCGTGTTGTGTTGTGTGTGTGTCTGTGTGTATGGTGGTGGGTGTATCCGTGTTGTGATGTGTGTGTGTGGGGGCGGTGTGTATCCGTGTTGTGTGTGTGTGGTATGTGTAACTGTGTTGTGTGTGTGTGTGTAGGGGGTGGTGGGTGTATCAGTGTTGTGATGTGTATGTGTGGTTATGTGTATCCGTGTTGTGTGGGGTGGGGAGAGGTATGTATCCATGTTGTATTGTGTGTGTGTGTGTGTGTATGGTGGTGGGTGTATCCATGTTGTAATGTATGTGTGTGTGGTGTGTGTATCCGTGTTGTGTGTATGTGTGGTATGTGTATCCATGTTGTGTGGGGGGGAGGTGTGTATCCATGTTGTGTTATGATGTGTGTGTGTGTGTGTGTGTGTATGGTGGTGGGTGTATCCGTGTTGTGATGTGTGTGTGTGTGGAGTGTGTGTATCTGTGTTGTGTGTATGTGTGGTATGTGTATCCATGTTGTGTGTGTGGGTGGGGGTGTATCTGTGTTGTGATGTGTGTGTGGGGGGTGTGTATCCGTGTTGTGGGTGGGGGTGTATCTGTGTTGTGGTGTGTGTGTGTGTGTGTCTGTGTTTGTGTGGTGTATCCATGTTCTGTGTGTGTGGGGGGGGTGTATCTGTGTTGTGGTGTGTGTGTGTCTGTGTGTATGGTGGTGTGTGTATCTGTGTTGTGATGCGTGTGCATGCTGTGCTGTGTGCACACGTGTTGTTATGTGTGCTGTGTGGCAGTGATCGCGACTGCGGACCTGGCCGCGTCCACCCGGGGGCAGGGAGGCCGCCTGGTGGTCCTGGGGGGTGGTCCTGGGGGGTGACCTCCTGATTCTGTGCACTCGGGCAGGCCTGGTCCTGGAAGGAGAATGTGCTGGAATCGGGCACATCGGGCCGCTACACGGTGGAGACGGTCAGCACAGAGGAGGGCGTCATCTCCACACTGACCATCAGCAATATTGTGAGGGCCGACTTCCAGACCATCTACAACTGCACTGCCTGGAACAGCTTCGGCTCCGACACAGAGATCATCCGGCTCAAGGAGCAAGGTGGGGCAGCCGGGACTGCCAGGTCCCTGGGCCGCGGCTGCTCCCCGCGAGGGCAGGGCCCCAGGCAAGGTCCTCCAGGGTCCTGGGGGCACAGAGCCGCCTCCAGGGCGCCCCTGCTGAGGGGCGGCCCTTGCACTGTCCAGTCCCTGGTGTGCAGGGGGCCGGGCTCAGCCGTCTGCGGTGCCCTGGGGAGCACAGGAGCCACAGGGCCCACTGTGCTGGGAAGGAGGTGCCAGCCAGAGGGCAGTGCTCAGGCTCAGAGGAGGGGGGCCTCAGAAGGGCGTGGAGGGGCTTCCAGAAAGCTGGGCAGGCAGTCCGCCAGCGGCACTCTGGGTCCTGAGGTTGGCTGCACGTCTCGCCCCTTTTCCAAGGACACAGTCCAGGGTAGACAGGACGGTCCAGGGGGCCTGGGCCCTGGCAGCCTCTGACCCCTCCAAGATGAAGGCCCCCCCACAGGCTGCCATGCCTTGGAAGAGATTCTGGGCTGAGCAGGTGGTCTCAGCTGAGCCCTGGGGGCCTCAGGGCTGCCCTGTGGATCCCGCACTCCTCCCAGCACCGCCTCCCTGAGAGATGCCGCTTCGCATAATGCTTTGCCCACATACTTTGCATAATATCATCCACACATCATCCCAACCCTCCCGGTCCCCTGTGGCTTACCCTCCGTGTCTTCCCCTCGGCGCCCCCACTCCTGTGCCCTCCCCTTAGTGTTCGCACCCCCACCTCCTCAGAATCACCCCCCACCCCACGTCTCTCTCTCTCTCTAGCCCCGCTCCCCTGGAGCCTCTAAGTCAATCTGAGCCAACTCCAAGTTCAGGTTGGCTAGTGCAGATCTGTG
>SJYR01000734.1:289937-336082 GCA_006410655.1 Kobus ellipsiprymnus | reverse complement strand
TGACCCTCCAGACCGCTGCCCCCACCCCCACCCCCAGGCCCGTCCCACCCTGGCCAGCCAGGCCCTGGCCGTGGACGCTTGCTTTATTTCCAAACAGGTTCGGAAATGAAGTCGGGAGCCGGGCTGGAAGCAGGTACGAAGGAGACATGAGACTCCCGGGATGGGGAAGGGACCCCTGGGCTAGCGGGGGTAGGGAGGCCGGGGCAGGCCGCTAACTTCTCTGCCCTCCCCCCCATCTTGAGGGTTCAGTGCACTCAGAGCAGCAGGGCAAGGTCCCCAGGCAGGGTGGGTCTAGGGACTCCCGAGACCTGTCTCCTCTGTGGCTGCGCCCGCAGGCTCCCTGCATTCCACACACCAGCTCCTGCTTCTCCCTGTCCTCCCTCCTGTCCAATCTCTTTGGAAGCCTTGGCTCCTCCCCTCTGGGGTCAGCTCCTCCCCTCTGGGGTCAGCTGGCCCTGCCAATTCCTCCCGCTTCTCACCGTCACCACCAGCTTGGCCATCGCTTCCAGGACACCAGGGCTGCCCCATCCTGCTGTGACCCGCACAATCCATGCTGACCCCACGCTTTCCGATGGCTGGCTCCTAACACCACTCCTGCATTCCCCATGGAACTGTCATCTCACCACCAGGCCGCTGGGCACTGCCTCCCTCACCAGGGACTCGGCAGCCAAGGGGACACCAGGCTTCCTGGGTTGAGTTGCTCTGTCTTGGGACCTCCTCAAGAGGAAAAGCCCCTACTCGCAGGGAGAAACCCAGAAAAGAGAATCAGGACTTGGCAAGCCAGACCCCACAGTGTTGACAAAGGCCCTGATGAAGATGTGTGATGCTCTGCCCTGGTTCTCCCACCACACTGGCCCAGAAGGAGCTAGGACTGGTCAGTTCCTCCCACAAGCTCCTGGTGGGGCCCATGCACACCCTCCCCTCTGGGCAGACAGCCACTTTAAGAGTATAAGTCCCTACACAGGCCACTGAAGGGGGCAACACGGACTCCTGTGTTCCCCCGGTCTCCATCTCTCCTGGGTCTGCACACTCCTCTGAGCTTCCTGATACCTTCCTTGGTGGCTAAGAGTCCTGGGGTGAAAAGAAGACTCTGTCCCTCTCCAGGGACATCCCAGAGAGCCCTGTCTAGAGAGGGACACCCTGTACAGGTGACCCAGCAAGGAGTTTCGCGCAGGCCTTAATGGAGGGAATGCCACCCTTGAGTGCCCCACCACACGGGACCCTCTCCTTCTGCCCCGTCCCCCCGATTAAGACAGTTCTCCAGATAAGACGGTCACACACCCACACCCCACCCAGCTGTTAATGACTTAAGGAAATGTGGCCTCAAGGATGCTGGAGGCAGAGACCACCCTAGATACCACTTTCCTGATTCTTGGGTTTCACAGTCATTGAGGCCCAGGCAGGTTAAGGAAACTTCCACCTTCATCCTTTGCTCTGGGCTCAGCTGAAACAAGACCGGAGTTTTCCAAGGACTCCTAGACTTCCTAGGAGTCTAGGAGAAATTTAAGTCCAACCCAAATTCATCAAATTCAAAAGCATCGCACCAACAAACTTCCAAAGCAATTTTCCTTCCTGCGAGGAATTGAAACCTGAGATGGAACCATCTCGCTGTCAGAACCAGCTCATGGGGCTGGCTGAGGTCAAGTCTGTTGTCTCACTCCTGACTCTTGAGACCAGGCCAACGCCTCCCATTTGTTGCCTCTCCTGGCTCCCCTACAGGGGTCTCGGCCACCACTAGGCAGGTGATGAATGGACCAGCGTGCAAGTCCTGGGCTAGAAGGGAAATCCCGGAATGACAGCCGACACTGCCCACCACTGGGGCACCTGCTTCTTCTGGAAGAGGGACCCCTCCCTCTCCCGCCAGCCTCTCCAGGGGCTGCGGTCTGCCAGTTTCCTCCCCTTTTCTTCTCTTTAAAGAAAACAACAGTGAGAGATGAGAGGCCAACCCCAGCTGAAGACAGACACCTGGAGTTCCAGTCATCTACCCTGAGAACATGCAGTGGGAGGGGACCTCGAAAGTCCTCTAAAAGGGACTTTGCCCTCATTGCATCTGCTGTGGTCCTCCTTCCCACACAGACACGGGGGCAAAGGCTTGGATAGTTTCAGGTACCAGCCTGTGCCAGCCTTTAGCTGCCTGCATTCATCTGTATGAATCCCAAGGGCTTCCCCTGGTGGCTCAGTGGTAAAGAACCCCTCTGCAATTCAGGAGATGCGGGTTCGATCCCTGGGTCAGGAAGATCCCCTGGAGGAGGAAATGGCAACCCACTCCAGTCTTCTTGCCTGGAGAATCCCATGGACAGAAGAGCCTGGCAGGCTACAGTCCATAGAGTTACGACTAACAATAACAACAAAAGCCCCAGCCCTCCCCCACCCTGGAGGCAGGTGCTGTTACCATCCCGGTTTACAGATGAGAAAGGAGCGGTAAAGTTGGTTGGTCTGGGCCTTACAAAGGCTGTGAGAGTGGAAGATGCCATGTGACGCAGTGTGCAGAGCTGGGCAGAACGAGGAGGGCGGTTAAGAGGAGACCTGGGTTTGTGCTGGTTCTCCTGTATCTGTGTGTGCTTAACCAAGTCACTTGACTTCTCTGGGCCTCCGGGTGTCCATCTGTAAATGGGAGGCTTGGACTCTGTGAGCCCTAAGCTGTCCCTCTCCCTGCATTCCTTAGTTTATCCCTCCATGGACGCTTCAGGGCCCCACATCTTGTGCTCAGACCCCCTCTGCCACCACAGAGAGGTCTGGACCGTCTGGAAGAGCGACCCCACCACCCTAACGTCCCCCTGCCCCCTCCCCACCTGTCTCTACTGGAGGAGGGCATGAGACAGACTCCAGGAACTCAGCAGGAAGTGAAGCCCTGCCTGGCTGGCATTCCGGGCACCTCTCTGGCAAGGTGGGGTGTCAGGATTCCTTCCCCGGAGACTGGCCCAGGAGAGGCAGGAGCAGGACTGGGCCTCTCTCCTTAAAGAGGTGGGGGGAGGGAAATCCCTGGTAGTCCAGTGGTTAGGACTCCGCAGGGGGCATGGGTTCAGTCCCTGGTTGGGGGACTAAGATCCCTGTATGCTGCACAGCGTGACCAGAAAAATTGAGGGGAAAAAAAAATTCTGCCTGCATTCATCTGTATGAATCCCAAGGGCTTCCCCTGGTGGCTCAGTGGTAAAGAACCCCTCTGCAATTCAGGAGATGCGGGTTCGATCCCTGGGTCAGGAAGATCCCCTGGAGGAGGAAATGGCAACCCACTCCAGTCTTCTTGCCTGGAGAATCCCATGGACAGAAGAGCCTGGCAGGCTACAGTCCATAGAGTTACGACTAACAATAACAACAAAAGCCCCAGCCCTCCCCCACCCTGGAGGCAGGTGCTGTTACCATCCCGGTTTACAGATGAGAAAGGAGCGGTAAAGTTGGTTGGTCTGGGCCTTACAAAGGCTGTGAGAGTGGAAGATGCCATGTGACGCAGTGTGCAGAGCTGGGCAGAACGAGGAGGGCGGTTAAGAGGAGACCTGGGTTTGTGCTGGTTCTCCTGTATCTGTGTGTGCTTAACCAAGTCACTTGACTTCTCTGGGCCTCCGGGTGTCCATCTGTAAATGGGAGGCTTGGACTCTGTGAGCCCTAAGCTGTCCCTCTCCCTGCATTCCTTAGTTTATCCCTCCATGGACGCTTCAGGGCCCCACATCTTGTGCTCAGACCCCCTCTGCCACCACAGAGAGGTCTGGACCGTCTGGAAGAGCGACCCCACCACCCTAACGTCCCCCTGCCCCCTCCCCACCTGTCTCTACTGGAGGAGGGCATGAGACAGACTCCAGGAACTCAGCAGGAAGTGAAGCCCTGCCTGGCTGGCATTCCGGGCACCTCTCTGGCAAGGTGGGGTGTCAGGATTCCTTCCCCGGAGACTGGCCCAGGAGAGGCAGGAGCAGGACTGGGCCTCTCTCCTTAAAGAGGTGGGGGGAGGGAAATCCCTGGTAGTCCAGTGGTTAGGACTCCGCAGGGGGCATGGGTTCAGTCCCTGGTTGGGGGACTAAGATCCCTGTATGCTGCACAGCGTGACCAGAAAAATTGAGGGGAAAAAAAAATTGTTGTTGTTGTTGTTGTTGTTGTTTTCCCAAAAAGAGGTGGGTGGGGAGCTGTGATCCTGCCCTCTGGCCTCTAAGACTTGCCTCTGGCACCTTCCACCTGCGATGCCCAGGCCCTCAAACTGCCTCAGACCTGAAAAGTCTCTGAAAGCTGGTTGTCCGTGTCCACCCCCAGCCCCTAGAAAGGGAAGAGAAGGAAAAACAGCGGGAACAAAAGCAGCAGCCGTGACCATAGTCATCTGCCAAAGAAAAGCCAGGGCCTCAGGCTCTCCCGGTTTACCCCCCTGAGCGCTCAGCTGCACCCAGCCTCGAGTCTCATCTCCACGCTCCCCTCCCCTCCCATGTCTGCTCCCTTCGTCTCCCCCTCCTCACCGCTCCCCATCTTTCTCAGTCCCCCTCCACGTGACCCCTGTCCCCGCCTGAGCTGACCCCTGTGGCCTCTGCCGGGGCCTGCCCAGGCCCCCGCGGCCTTTCCCAAGCGTGCCGATGCCCAAAGCTGGGCAGGGGCTGAGCCCAAGGAGCTGGGTGCGGTCCCCCGGGGGAGATCGGACTGTCCTGGCTCCCCCATCAGCCCGCCTGCTTCTCTCCCACAGAGGCTGTGCCGATGGCCGTCATCATCGGGGTGGCCGTCGGAGCTGGTGTGGCCTTCCTCGTCCTTCTGGCAACCATCGTGGCCTTCTGCTGCGCCCGCTCCCAGAGAAGTACGGGAGGGAGACCCGGGAGCTCAGGGAGGGGGTCAGAGAAAAAGGCCAGGCTTAGGCTGCCCCGGAGAGCAAGTAAGCAGCAGCAACAGGGGCCCCACCAGTGCTGTGAGCTTCCGGGCCAGGGCTGGGTCTCACGTGTATGTTCCCGCGTGCGATGCTTTGCCCCGCATCCGGGACACAGTGGGCACTCGACTGATGCTGAGCTGGACAGAAGTGGACGTCCTCCCGCAGGGCCGTCAGCTGGCACCTTGGATCGAACACACGCCACACTCCCTGTGCTTTGAGAACTGTACTGAAATCCCTCGGGCGGGGCAGAGAGAGGGGAACCCTTGCGCCCCGAGATCTGCTAGTCCAACCAGAAAAGCAGGTCACCCACACACGAAAATAAACAACAAAAGCATTCAGGGAATTGCTTCCTGTGGATTCTTAAAAGGCCTTTAGTCATTAGCCTTAAAATGCAGGCGTGATGCCCTCTTGAATCGTGTGTGCCTGGACTCTCCATCCTGAGCGTAGCTCTGAAATTCTGTGTGCTAGACAGACACGTGGAAGGGTAGATGGGACGGTGGAGCCGTGGGAACAACAGAGACACAGTCTTGCAGCCCCACCTCTTCTACCCTGTGACCTCTGGGCAAGCCACAGCTACTCCGGGCCTCGGTTTCCTCCTGTGTGACAGCAAGGGGTCAGCTGAAGTGACTTTCAGGGTCCCACCCGGCACTAACATTCTATGAGCTCAGGGCACCAAGTGAGTCAGCGCAGGAAGCCTGCTCCCTCCTCCACTTGGCAGCCTTCGCGTGTTGGAAAAAGGCTGCCTCCCCTCCAAGCCGAGCAGCCTTGCTCTCTTGAGAGCTCCCAAGGATGCAGTGTCAGGCCCTCCCTTCCCACCCACTCAATGGACTTCATAGGGAAGTGTATTTTAGCAGCAGTTTCCTAGCAGAGCTCTCCAGGTATCAATGGGCTTCCTCCTCTAGAAGCTGGTAAGCTCTCCATCACAAAAGCTAGACCACTCTAGCACAGGGTCAGGAGCTGGACCAGGGGATCTCCAGGTCCTTTTCAACAATCAGAGGTGTGATTCTATGAACAGAGAGACCAGAGCCGGGTAGGGCAGGTCAGAGAAGACTTCTAGAAGGAGGTGAGAATTTAGTAGGATGACCTGTGGCCACAGGAGCAGCAGTGAAAGGCTGAGAAATATGCAACCAGGAGCCCTTAGAGAAAGCACTGAGGCCCCTACAGCAGCCCACGGCACATCCAGACAGGTGTTCTATTACTGGGGCGGGGGTGGGAGGGGCGGAGGGGGGATGCATGAAACTGATGAGTTCAGGGGCTGGAGAGTAAACCCAAGGGGAGCGGGGAGCTTGACAACTCAGGCCCTGAAGTCTGAGATAACAATTGTCTGTCGTCTACGCTTTCTTATTTTATGTCCAGATCTCAAAGGTGTGGTGTCCGCCAAGAATGACATCCGGGTGGAGATTGTCCACAAGGAGCCCACTTCGGGCCGGGAGGCTGAGGAACACCCCACCATCAAGCAGCTGATGGTGAGAATGTCATCGTATCCCTGCCCCACCCAGACCTCTGTGCCCTGAAGGCCCCAGAACCGGAGGCTTCCTGATGCTCTAGATGCTCCTGAGAACAAAGCATCAGCCCAAGATGTGCTTCTCCGCCTCCCCCAGTCCCCCACCTCGGTTATTAGGCCAAGCACACACAGGCAGACCTAGGAGGCACCCTGGGTTGGGTTCCAGACCACCACGATAAAGCGAGTCGCATGCATTTTTTTCTGGTTTCCTGGTACATACCAAAGTTACATTTACACTATACAGTTAGTTAACTGCACAATAGCATTATGTCTTTTAAAGTGTACATACCTTAATTTAAAAGTACTTTATTGCTAAAAAATGCTAACCATCATCTGAGCCTTCAGTGAGTAAGAACATCAAAGATCGACTCATCACAGATCCCCATAACAAAGATTATACTAATGACAAGGTCTGGGGACTTCCCTGGTGGTGCAGTGGTTAAGACTCCTGGTTCCCATTGAAAGGGGAGCAGGTTCAATCCCTGGTTGATGAACTGAGATCCCACATGCTGCACAGCCCAGCCAAAAAATAAAAAGGTTTGAACTGTCATGAGAATTATCAAAACATGACACAGGGACATGAAGTGAGCAGCAAACACGTTTGGGAAAATGATGCCAATAGACTTGCCCAACACAGGGTTGACACAAACCTTGGATTTATTTTTTAAAAAAGCAATATTTGCGAAGTGCAATAAAACTAAGTATGCTTGCATGCTCAGTCAACAAAGGTGTATAGTGTGTCTACTATATTGTGTTCGGAGTTCTCAGAGACTCAAAGACAGTTAACGTGCATTCCCAGCTTTCCAAGAACCCGGCTGTCCAGGAGGGAGGGAACACAGGCATTGTTGCTGTTGTTCATTTGCTAAGTCGTGTCCACCTCTTTGTGACCCCATGGACTGCAGCACACCAGGCTCCCCTGTCTCCCAGAGTTTGCTCAGATTCATGTTCATTGAATCAGTGATGCCATCTAACCATCTCATCCTCTACCACCCCTTCTCCTCCTGCCTTCAATCTTTCCCAGCATCAGGGTCTTTTCAGGTGAGTCAGTTCTTTATATCAGGTGACCAAAGTATTGGAGCTTCAGCTTCAGCATCAGTCCTTCCAGTGAATATTCAAGGTTGATTTCCTTTAGGATTGACTGGTTTGATAGCCTTGCAGTCCAAGGGATTCTCAAGAGTCCTCTCCAGCACCACAGTTTGAAAGCACCAATTCTTTGGGGGCTCAGCCTTCTTTACGGTCCACCTCTCACATCCGTACATGACTTCTGGAAAAAGCATAGCTTGACTGCTTGACTGACTATTAGGACCTCTGTAGGCAAAGTGACGTACATAAGTTGTCATAATATGATGTGACATAACATATAATCCTATACACACACAGGTATTATCAACATTCAGTACATGCCTTCTCCCCTACCCCCAAGGAAACTATAAGTATAGGTTCCTCTTCAGGAGCTGGACTCATAACTTCTCTGGCAACCCCAAGGCCACTCCTTCTCCTCCTCCTGATTCCAACTGATAGACCATGACTCATTCCTCTGTGCAGACAGACCCTGGAAAACTCAGTTAGAAGGCTCTGTTGCATAATTGTGTCACGGTTATAATATGTCAGAGGAGCAGCAGCAAGCAAGTGGGCCCCTCTGTGCCCCAGTCTTCTCATCTAGGAAATGGGATGAATGTCATGCTCTACATGTCAGGGTGAGGGCTCAGTGGGTAAACCCCTGAAGAGTGGGGAGCGAGCAGAACACAGTGAGGACGCCAAGGAAGGGGAGCTATTTACCTCGATGTGAAGTCACCTGTTTCCTTATCCACTAGAGAGGGTGAGCAAGCCACCTTAAGTCAGCCCTGTGTCCCTGGCACCTTCCACGGTCCCTGGAAGATGCTCGCCACCATTCAGTGAATTAAACTGACGTCTTCTCTGCTGCTCTTTTTCTATCCAGTTGATTTTCCGGTCCTGTCAATTCCCACTTCACCATCTTTTCAAAGAGGTGCCTCTGCCTCTTCTTCACTGTTACGCCTTAGTGCAGGCCTCCCCTGGTCCATGACAGATAGCATGCTCCCAAGTGGTCCCACATTCTCGTCTTTTACCATTTCACTCACCAGAGTCCTTCTAAAATGCAAATCTGATCCTGCGGTGTGTGGGACCTTAGTTCCCCAGCCAGGGATTGAACCCACATCCCCTGCATTGAAGGGTGGATTCTTAACCACTGGACCACCAGGGAAGACCCACATGTTTCTCTTTCATAGTACGTTTCTCTAATTACCTGTGAGCATCACCAAGTGTCCCAGAGTTTCTCAAAGGTCTGCTAATGTCTACTTCACCCAAGCGAACACAATATCTGACACATAGAAGAGTCACTCTTACAAGGGAGGGGACCACAGCCCAGACCTGGCCAAGAATGGACATCTCTGTTGATGAGCTTTATCAAGTCTGGTGTGGAGGTCCCCATGCCTGTCCTTCATCCCTCAGGGACCTTGCATTCCCTCCCAGTGGGCTGTTCTGAATTCCCCTGACTGTCTTGACACCACTCTTCGGCCCAGACCCTAAAGAGTGGGGGCCACTCAACAGTCAGTTAAGAGTAGGGGATAACCCCAGCAGAGAAACCCACTGAGGGCTTCCCGTGGGGAAACCTTCTTTCCCCTGCCCCGATACAGCCCCAGTATGGAGGAAAGGCAGGCTTAGCAGTTGAATCTGGTGGGAAAGAAGAACTCGATCCAGATAGCCACAGCATTTACTGGAAAATGAAAAAAGCAGCATTAGTGGGTAGTTAACAGGACAGAACTGCCTTGATTAATTCTCTGGTGCTCCAAAAATAGATCAGGAAAATGAGTCACAAAGAAAAAGACACATCCCAGTTCCGAGAGTAGGTGGGAACCTGGACCAGATTGTGCCAGGTGCGGAAGTGATACACGGGAAGAACATTTTGTACCATGGGACAGGCACCACTGCGGCTATTCAGACTAATTAATACACCCACTGTGTGCCAAGTATGCTTTATTTTTCACCTTAAGTGCATTATTTTTTAATTTTTAGTAATTTTGAGGCATGTCCCTTCATTCATTCATCTGACATCAATATAACATTTCTGACAGCCCTGCTGTATGGCAGGCACCACGCTGGGCACCAGGAAGTCAATTAATACAACACAATTAAATATGATTCCGTTCCAAAAGGATTTTGGTCAATGACCACAGGCACTGTACCAGGCATGCTGGAGACCCAAAGAGAAACAGAAATAGATCCCGGCCCCCTGACTCTCTGGCCTCCATTCAGGAAGATAACTTTTAATAATAATCTAAGTCCTTGCAGTGAATAACAGGTGAGGCCCTAGCTGTCACCTCCTTGCAGGTAGCTTCCATTGATTCCTTCTCAAGGTCTTGCCTGCTGCCCAGAGGTTCTGCAGTTATTTATCTACAGGTCTACCTCCTGGTGAGCAAAGCTGTTTCATAAAGTCTCTTGATCTTTGTTTGCCTGGCCTTCAGCACAATGCCTGGCCGGAAGTCAGTAAATGCTCACAATTGAACTGAATCAAAGTGAAATCCCTGGAGGTGATAACTGTAGCCAACAGAGGAAGGGAGGGAAGGAAGGGAGTGCGTCTTAGAAACGGGCCTTGCCCACACCCACCTCTTTGTCTCCAGCTCGCAGGAGGGGGTGGGGATAGGGGTCCAAGGGTCCAAGAACAACAGTGAGAGCTGGAATCTCCTCTGGACTCTTGTCACCTGCCTCTGGGGGGAGGGGGAGGCAGAGCATCTTTTGAGTTCATTTCTCCAGCTTTCCCCTGGGATGAGTGGACAGTCAGCCCACTTCCTACCCTCTGAGCAGCTGTTTTGGGGTTGTAGATGGACCGCGGTGAATTCCAGCAAGACTCAGTGCTGAAGCAGCTGGAGGTGCTCAAAGAAGAAGAGAAGGAGTTTCAGAACCTGAAGGTAAGAAGAGCCCTGCTTACAGTCACCACACGGCCTGGATTCTAGGCTTCAGCGCTGATGACCCCAGCCCCAGATCCGGGCAAACCACAGCAGCAAATAAGAAGAGAAAGGCCAGAACTCGCCTTGGGGACCTCTCCTCTCTGTAAAGTTGGGATCACCATCCCCGTCCCCAACAAGGAGATGAGAGAGTTAACTTCCTCACCAGTCACATTTATAATGAGTTTCCATGTTCTGGACTAAAACAAAAAATAATGAAAAATTCTCACATGACCTTGAGCTAGCTGCCCTGAAATAACAAAACATGCCAGGCAAGACTGGCTTTCCCAGGTGGCGCTAGTGGTAAAGAACCCACCTGCCAATGCAGGAGACTAAGAGACAGGAGTTTGATCCCTGGGTCGGGACGATCACCTGGAGAAGGAAATGGCAAGCCACCCCAGTATTCCTGCCTGGAGAATTCCAGGGACAGAGGAGCCTGACGGGCTACAGTCCATAGGGTGGCAAAGAGCTGGATAGGACTGAACGATTAAGCACACACGGGGCAAGACCCTACTTGAATACCTGCCAGCATCCTGCCCAGGCTAATAATCCACACCCCAACTCCGGCCCCCTGCCTACCTCCCCCTGCCTTCCTCCTATCTGTCCCTGGCCCTTCCCCACTGTCCATCGGGTGATGTGACAAGGCTCTCCCTCCGGCCCCTGCAGGACCCCACCAATGGCTACTACAGCGTCAACACCTTCAAGGAGCACCACTCGACCCCCACCATCTCGCTGTCCAGCTGCCAGCCGGACCTGCGCCCCACGGGCAAGCAGCGCGTGCCCACTGGCATGTCCTTCACCAACATCTACAGCACGCTGAGCGGCCAGGGCCGCCTCTACGACTACGGGCAGAGGTTCGTGCTGGGCATGGGCAGCTCGTCCATCGAGCTATGCGAGCGGGAGTTCCAGCGGGGCTCCCTCAGCGACAGCAGCTCGTTCCTGGACACGCAGTGCGACAGCAGCGTCAGCAGCAGCGGCAAGCAGGACGGCTACGTGCAGTTCGACAAGGCGAGCAAGGCCTCGGCCTCTTCCTCCCACCACTCCCAGTCCTCTTCGCAGAACTCCGACCCCAGCCGGCCCCTGCAGCGGCGGATGCAGACGCACGTCTGAGCATCCCGGACCGAGGGTGGGGGACGGGTCGGAGCTCGGTCTGGCTCTGCAGAGACTTTGCAAAGGACCCCGGAAGCAGCCGCCTCCAGGACAGCCCCGAGGGCCACCACCCTCCCCGCAGCCCCGACCGATGGAGCACAAACGTGGGCCTGGCGGCAGCGCACACAACTTCAGGTGATGACGCGGGCGGAGGATGCAGCCGAGAGGTGTGCTCTTTGCCGGCCTCTCAGTCCCGGCCTTTTTCCGGAGGCCCTCCTCCACCTGCTCCTCCCCCACGCTCCGGAGGCAGCTAAAACTCTGCTTTTGTGAACTGTACCCGTTGCTGCCCGCCAGCCCTCCCCCGATTCCTGTGCTTCCGTACCGCAGCCCTGGGAAGCAGGGGGTCAAGCGCTCCCGGCTCTGAGCTACCCCAGCGCCCCCTGCCGCTCATAGCCCAGACCCTCCGAGACTGGGAAGCCAGAACCGGCCCTGGCCCTTGGCCGCCACCCCAGTTTGTTCGGTGTTTTGTGTCCATACTCTTGCAGTTCTGTCCTTTAAGAGACGGGGGGGGGGGGACGGGGGCGGGGGAGAAAGAGGGAAGGAGGGGGGAGTGTGAACCGCGGGGACCCCTCGCCAGGCTGTGTGACCCAGAGCCTCCCCCTCCCCCTGCTTCGTGTACTCCTCCTCCCCAACCCCTGCACATTCAGAGTCAATATAAGGAGTGTGAGAGCTGCTCTGGTCAGGGTTCTTTAAACAGCGGTTGGAGAGACTGTTTGGGGATGAATGGGGTTTGAGGGGACCAGCAAGCAGGCCTTTCAAGTGATGAGACTCGCCTTCTCAGCTGAGCCTAGAGACACACACACAACCGTGGTCCTGTCTTCAGTACAACTGCAGGGGCACCAGAGGATGCGAATCAGCTCCTCATGCCTGCCTGCCACCTGAGAATAAACATTCGGGGCCCTGCCTCCAATAGATCCATTCTGTTCTTTTGTTCCTGCTGAGACAAGGGGAGACCCCAAGAACTCAGAGGATGCTTTGGGAACCCAGGGTTCCTGGCCCGGCTTTCATTCGGCTTTCCCAAGCAGTGGAGAGCTCTGGTTGCAATGGCAACAAGACCTAGAGGCAGACTCCTCTAGAAGTGCCCAACCCAGAGGGCGCACGAAAGCAAGGCCTCACCAACCACCTGACTCATGCCAGATACAGCTCAGGGGCAAAGGGGCATTGGTGAGGTCCTTCGAGGCCTTTCTTCTGGAAGTATTCTGCAAGGTCAGCTCCCTCCACTGGGGGTTCAGGGGAGGAGGCCCTCTTCAAAGAGCCTGTGCCACCAAACACCCAAATACTGTGAGACTCAAATGATGTTCTAAGAACGGCTTTCTTTGGGTGGAAAGCTTGGCGTGGTGATGGCCGACAGGCTGGCATGGATGAACAGGGCCAAATTAGAATGTGAGCTTTGCGGAAGCCATGTTGTCCTGAAGGTTGAAGTTTCCTCCTAAGTTTTAGCCTCTTCTCCAACCTTCCCTGGAGTCCTTACCCATCATGGGAACCTTCATCACGAAAGGGCTGCTTCTCTCCACCATTGCTTCCTTGGATGGCTTCAATCCACAGATTCTATGCATAGCCTTCCTAGCATCTCCACTCAGAGGATTTGTCTGCTTCCACCATATTTCCTATTGCTTCAGAACCTCCCATTTCCTTTATGTCTTCCTTTATATATAGCCCCCAAGCCCGAGGGAGCAGAAACTGATTAAGAATGTAAGTGTACATCCCAGCCCCACAGCTTGCTCCTGGTACCAGGGTACTATTTCTGGCCCAGCACAGATTCCTGTGGGCTCCAGTTTAAATTTTTTTTTTTCCCAATAATTGCTAACACTTTAACATTTTATTTATTTGGCTATGCTGCGTCTTCATTGCTGTGCAGGCTCTTCTTTAGCTGTGGCAAGCAGGGGCTACTCTTTGTTACCTGGCACAGGTTTCTCACTGCGGCGAGTTCTTTTGTTGCCAGGGCTCTGTGGGCTATGGGCTCTAGGCTGCACAGGCTTCAGTACTTGCCGCCTGCGGGCTCAGCCGTTGTGGTTCCAGGGCTCAAGACCATAAGCTCAGTACTTGTGGCACGTGGGCTTCATGTGGGATCTTCCCAGACCCAGGATCAAACTCGTGTCTCCAGCCTTGGCAGGAAGATTCTTTACCACTGAGCCACCAGGGAAGCCCTCTAAGCCTTCTAACCCCACAAGCCCTCTAACCCCACAAGTCTTCTTTCCCATATATGTCTTGCCTTTGCTATTAAAGAATAAGGGTCTAAGATCAAATGCAGAATGCCTTGATGTGCTAGAATACGAGGAGGATGACCTAAGATGATCTGTCCACTCACTTCTACTCTTCCCCACCTTGGAGGCGGGTGGAAAATTGACTTTCTAATCCTCACCACAGACTACCTTGCCCCTAATACACAGTTCTTCTAAAAGGATGGAGGTACCCATTCTTTTCTTGGAGCCCAAGGTTATGGCACAAAATAACCTGGGAAGAAATATGATTTTCTGGAGAACAGAACCCTCTTTTCCCTCAAAGGCTCAGACACTCCTAGGGTGGGGCTATGGACATCACATAAGAAGGGGATGCACAGTGAAGACTTGGCTACATGGGGCCACCCCCTGAACCCTCTCCAAGGCAGAAACACAGCAGAGAATCACTGAAAGGTTACGCGATCACATTTAAGGCCCTGGTGAAAGAGAAGAACACAGGTAGGTGAAATCAGTAAGCTCTATCGCCAAGGCATTGAGAAGAAGCTGGACTGAGCTGTACACATCTTTTTACCCCTCTGGCCCCATTTACTTCTCATGCAGGAGTGAAAGGCAAAAAAGTTGGTAAAGGGGAAGTGTTAAAAAAAAATGAAGGCAGTGGGAAGCCCTGAATTTCCCTGCAGGTGACCTCACATCAACTGAAATGAGTGCTTCACATTTGTAATCTTACTTAATTCCTGCATTTCTACAAAGTATCACCATTTAACAGACAAGGGAGTGAGGTTTAAGAAACCAAAAGACCAGCCCAAGGTCACGGAGCTAACAAGTGACGTGCATGAGATTAAACACAGATGCTTTCCTCTGTGACATGTTTCCATCCACAGCAAAGGCCCAAGGCCACTTTTATCCTAGAAAATGGCCGGTGCTGAAGGCCATAAGCAAGGACCCACTCCGGGGCAGGCAGAGGAAGGGCAGGCTGCAGCTCCAGTGGGAAAGCAGGACTGGCACCCTCCACCCCCAGTCCCCGAATGACCTGGAGAGACAGCAACTTCCTGGGAAAGTGCTTCTGTGTATCAAATCAACCCCCGCCACACACCCCATTCCCAAGGCCAGGATCCAGCTTTCCGATAGCTTTACAATTCATTATTGGCTCTGAGTCACTGGCCGAGGGCCCGGTTTCTGACTCTCAGGCTCGTTATCAGTCTGGAAAGCCCAGGGTTATTTCCACCATGTCTTCAACTCTCATGGAATGGAAGGTGGTCTCAGACAAAGCGCCAGGGCACCATAGTAAATCCATCTCTGATGGAGAGGACTGAAACAAGTGCTCTAAAGGCACAGGCCTTGAAGCTGCCTGGGAGCTTCCAGAGTGGAGGGGAACACGGGAAACAACAGCAAATGTAATGCGGCTTTTAGATTTCTCAGGAAAAAAGGAGCAGACAAAAATTCCTTTTCACTTCCTACATGGGGGTAAGCGAGGGGTATACACGGGGCACATGGCCTTTATTATGACATGATCAGAACTGAAACTGCCAGGTACACACTCCAGGAGTCCCACCAGCCCTTCCCAGGTACAGCGCATGGTGTGTGATGCCACCAGAAAAAAGGACGAAGTGGGAGTCCTGTAATTAGTTTCTTCTAGAAGTTTCCCAATAAAATCAATTCTTTGTTGAAATAGTATAAATATTTAAATAAAAATGATCCTAATTTGCATACAGATGTTTATTTCAAAAACATGACCATTTAGATATAGACCGAGGACATTTCAATTAAATCTTGATGTCTACTTCCCCTTTAAAGAAGCTTCTTATGGAACCTGTTTTTAGGAGCTGTAACCACAGGCCAGCCATCTGCAGCTTCAGCATCAAAACTACAGATTTCTGAGAGTCCCTGATCAAACACTCCCTTGCTCTGACGTTACTTCTCAAATTCAGTAAGGCTCATCTTTTCCCCAACCCCCTGTGTTTCCATTTTCCTAACTAGGTCATCAGTTGGGAAAAATGAGACAATCCCAAGCTACTCTTCTTTCTAAACATAAGGATTTATTTTCCTGGATGAACACATTTGTGTTGCAGGAAGAAGCCCGTCCACTCTTTCCCTCTCTAACTGCTGTTCTTCCTGGCTCCATCTCTTCCTCCTCTCTGTTGGTGAAATCTTGGACATGTACTGAAAGCTTTTGGACCACAGGTCCTGTGGTTTCACACCTACCACAGCCCTCATCTTTACAAGGCCTTTTGTGAACACATGACATTTACAAGATCCATCTTTGAGTTCTGGTCTACATCCCTGGGGCCTGTATCTGCCTGCCATTCCATGTTCCCAGAGCTCCTCACTGGGCCAGCCGGCTCAGCCCAATCCCTGGGCCAAATGTCTCCCTTATGCTCACCGACCAGGGAGCCCCGGCCACACAAAGGAACTTCCTTCCGTTCCTTCTCAAACTATGGCCCTTGGAAATAACCTTGGAAAGCTATGAGAACAGTCACATAATGCTTTTCTATAGCTGTTTTCTTTGGAGTGAATCTAAAGTACTAAGGTTCAAAGACAAGGTATGTGAAGTCTCAAGAAACAGGTCTTCTTAGGGAGAACTGGGGTCTAACTAGACCTTACCTGAAATCTACTCCTCCTTATACAAGAGGAGGAGTGCCACTCAGGATAAAAGCTGAATATAGGAATTTATCCCTGCAAAGGTCATCCTCAATTAAGCAAACACGGGTTCAAGGGAACTAAGTTCAAGATACCACCTTCATCACCTTTTAAAGAAATTAAGGGGCCAGGGCCTTGCTGCCCAAGGATTAGAAGACAAATTCACGACACTAGTGAGCTCTGCACTTGGGAGAAATACTGAATGGAGAAGGCATTAGTGATAAAGTGATACAGATAAAGACTCAGGGCTTCTACAGCAGAATTTTCAGATGAGAATTTCCTATCTGACTTTTAATTAAAATTGTCTCTAGTTCTCTTGCCACGCAAGGCTACAAGTGGGACAGAAATGTACAGGAAAAAAAAAAGCACAGAACTGGAAAGAATCTCCCTACCAGACTGTAACTTGTCCTCTTGTTGATACTTTTCTTTAGGAGAGAAACACATTTTTAGGCAAGTGAAGACACTCCTTAAGCGTTAAAGTTGGTGATGTACATAAATGATGTTTTAGGAAACCTCAGAATAATAGTTCTGGAACAGCTTAGTTAAGTAATTCCAACTTCAGTTCCCTGGGGTGATTCCTATCATTCCCTCCACCAGTTCTATCCTGCCAGTCTTGCAAGACTCTTGAGAGGAAACAGTGTCTCTGCTGAGGGGTGCAGTACTTTAAATTGGTCTTCCCAGTACTTTAAATCTGGCTCCCAGAGTTGTTTTTCCTAAAGCCTTTTGTCAAATCCTCTGTGCTAACCCTCCTATACAGGACTGCAGTCTCCCCAGCTTGCTCCCAGCTGCCTGCATTCCCTTTACTTGAAGAGGGGGAGCCTCCAGTACATTAGGGGCCCCCCAAATCTGTCATCTAATAAGACCCAAGGTTCATCTCCCTGCCTAAATTCTCAAGTGCAGAATCCCCATAAACTCTAAAAAGAGAGGTCAAGTCACTAAGAAAGATCTGGTCAGGAAAACAGTCTATTAACCACTGACATACACACATATAGATCCCTCCTCAAACTCAAGTTGGAAAGATTTCCTGGAATCACATCTGGCACAAAACCAAGAAATTGCTCAAAACTAACAGATAATTTTCTGAAGCTATAATTAAGACATCAAAACAGTCAGATGGCTTGGAGAGAGCTTACCAACTATTGAGATGTACTTCTCAACCTTTGTTTAGCAACCTGCCCTGGTAGGCTGCCTGCCATGGAAACGCTGTTGTTTAGCCCTCAGACCTGGCCAACTCTTTCCAACCCCATGGACTGCAGCACACCAGGCTTCCCTGTCCTTCACTATCTCCTGGAGTTTGCTCAAACTCATGTCCATAGAAACAGATAATGCCACCCAAGAAACACCTTTCTCCAAAAGCACCTGCGAGTGTCTGACTTCAATTTGAAAACCATTGCCAGAGAGCAGTTTGAACTCACAATTCTTTGCTGTTTTCTGCGAAGCCTGCATTTGAGTCCTCTTACCAGCCTCTTACCTTCCTCTGCTGAGCTTGTTGGTGACTTGAAGACAAACACTTTTCTGTAACTAGCCCTACCTGGGCATACGTTTGACCTTTCAAATGGACCTCACCTGTTTCACATGCTTTCAGGTATTCTCCATCATGCAAAAAGTAGCTTTCCAATCTAACATTAACATCATACTTTACAGTCGACCTTATGTTTTTCAAGACATATTCCCACTAGATCCTTAAAACCTCCTTGTGGGACAGGCATGCGTAATCACTATTTTACAGGTCACGTGACAGAGCACGGTTTTGTGTGTGGGCTTACACCTATCTGCCTCACAAACAAAACCGCTTCCGAGTTCAAACTTTTCGCAGGCTGCTGGCCAGTCTCTGGGGGAAGGCAATTGGATGTATTCATATCCTTGGAAAGTGTCAATAAAAACCGAAGTGTTCAGCACTTTCACTTGATGTGAATACAGAACATCATTTTGGCGTGATGACGGACTAAAGACCCAAACTCTGTCTTGCCCAGCTAGGAGGTGGAGCTGGTTGTTCCGCCTCTTCTCCAGGCCTCTTTGGCGGAGAGATGGGGCGCACGGTCTACACCTCACCAGCAGATCTCCTCCGATGGCCGGCAGCCCGAGTCTGTGTCACCCCCGCCCGGGGTCACATGAGCCAGCCCCGGCGGGAGTTCAGACAAGCCCCCTGGAAAAAAACTGTGGTTCGCCTGCAAACCGGGCAGACAGATGGGCGCGGGCTCAGCGGCCGCTGCCAGGCCCGAGCCGGTTGCCAGGGAGGCGCCGGCCTCTCAGCACCCCGGGAGGCCCCCCGGCGCACCGCGATAGGGCGCCGCTCTGCCTGGGCGGCCCCTGCCCCGCAGTCGCGGGGCCGACCACGCGTGCGCCGCACCCGGCCTCCGCCCCCGCCCGCGGGACAAAACCGCGCGTGCGCATAATTAACGCGGCTCAGGGCACCGGGGATTAGCCTGGGTTTTGCACGCAAACCGTAGAGTTGGAAGAGGCCCTTGAGATTATCCTGTAGTCTAGACTACCGGGGCAGTGATTGCGGGTGCTTGTTAAAATTCCAGATTCCTGGGCTCCATCCCCAGAGGCCAGGGTAAGACCCGAGAATCTGCATTCTTAAATCACACCCAGATGATTCAGCACAGGTGGTCCTCATTGGCTGGACCCTCCCTCCTATTTCAAGGAATGTAGGAATTGGAGCACAGACGGGGAGAAGTGATCAGCCCAAGGTCGTACAGAATTAAGTGGCAAGCCCGGTGGAGGACCCCCATTTGTGGGCGGGCAGTCAAGTGCTTCCCCTCTGCCGGGCCCTGCGTCTCTCCTGCCTCCTTTTCCGGGCCGGTTTAATCAGGACCAGGCTGAGCACGGTTTTGTGTGTGGGCTTACACCTATCTGCCTCACAAACAAAACCGCTTCCGAGTTCAAACTTTTCGCAGGCTGCTGGCCAGTCTCTGGGGGAAGGCAATTGGATGTATTCATATCCTTGGAAAGTGTCAATAAAAACCGAAGTGTTCAGCACTTTCACTTGATGTGAATACAGAACATCATTTTGGCGTGATGACGGACTAAAGACCCAAACTCTGTCTTGCCCAGCTAGGAGGTGGAGCTGGTTGTTCCGCCTCTTCTCCAGGCCTCTTTGGCGGAGAGATGGGGCGCACGGTCTACACCTCACCAGCAGATCTCCTCCGATGGCCGGCAGCCCGAGTCTGTGTCACCCCCGCCCGGGGTCACATGAGCCAGCCCCGGCGGGAGTTCAGACAAGCCCCCTGGAAAAAAACTGTGGTTCGCCTGCAACCCGGGCAGACAGATGGGCGCGGGCTCAGCGGCCGCTGCCAGGCCCGAGCCGGTTGCCAGGGAGGCGCCGGCCTCTCAGCACCCCGGGAGGCCCCCCGGCGCACCGCGATAGGGCGCCGCTCTGCCTGGGCGGCCCCTGCCCCGCAGTCGCGGGGCCGACCACGCGTGCGCCGCACCCGGCCTCCGCCCCCGCCCGCGGGACAAAACCGCGCGTGCGCATAATTAACGCGGCTCAGGGCACCGGGGATTAGCCTGGGTTTTGCACGCAAACCGTAGAGTTGGAAGAGGCCCTTGAGATTATCCTGTAGTCTAGACTACCGGGGCAGTGATTGCGGGTGCTTGTTAAAATTCCAGATTCCTGGGCTCCATCCCCAGAGGCCAGGGTAAGACCCGAGAATCTGCATTCTTAAATCACACCCAGATGATTCAGCACAGGTGGTCCTCATTGGCTGGACCCTCCCTCCTATTTCAAGGAATGTAGGAATTGGAGCACAGACGGGGAGAAGTGATCAGCCCAAGGTCGTACAGAATTAAGTGGCAAGCCCGGTGGAGGACCCCCATTTGTGGGCGGGCAGTCAAGTGCTTCCCCTCTGCCGGGCCCTGCGTCTCTCCTGCCTCCTTTTCCGGGCCGGTTTAATCAGGACCAGGCAGGTGGGCTGGCGGGCAGTTCATCCACATTGGTCAGGCTAACTGAAGAATGACAGCCCCTTTCTCAGAACTCAAAAGAACCCCATCCAGCAACTCCTCATCAAAGCTCCACTGCCTGCCCTGGGGCCCCTGGTGCTGCCTCTGTCCACCTGGGATTGGGGTGCCCTGGAGAACGGTGAGCCCACACCCCCACCCAGGGAGCAATGGCCAGTTTGGGGGTATACACACCCCCTTCCCATACACACTCCTGTGTGGATGTAATCATGGAGGACTGTCTGTGTGTAGGCATCACACACTTCATGCAAAAATGTAAATCGCTCCTGTGTCTACATATGTGTGTGTGTGTGTGTGTGTGGAGTTTGGGGGTGGGGGTGGGTATGAGTTTGGTTTCTGGCTCGAGTTTAGGCACATCCAGTAACAGGCGGTGGCCCCAGTCCAGGACAGCTGGATCATACGTGCTGACAGCCACTTTCAATGGCCTGCACGGGGAACTGGACACTCCCATGCAAACCCTCACAAGCAACAGCTGGAGATGCACCAGGAGTAAGCGGAGCTGAGGTTCCTACACACACTCAAGCCCGGCGGGGTCAGCAAGGCTCCCCAGGACAAAGCCTGGAGACGAAGCTGGCCCACATGGAGGAGAAAGGAGGGGGCCTGGGGCTGCGGCCCTATTTGCTCTCACCCCTGGAGGGACAGCAGCTAGCAGAGGGGTTCTGCCAGGTTTCTGAGAGAGCCAGTCCATCCCCTGCCATGGTACTCTGCTCCTCCGAAATCTCTGCCCCTCCTTATCTGTCCTGTCCCAGCCTCACCATCTCAAAACCTCAAGGCTGCAACTCTTTCCGAGAAAGCCAGGAACACAGCTGTGAGTCCCTTCCCTCTGGGGGAGGTCCGGCTCTCCCTCCTGGCTCCAGATGTAAAGGCCCAGCTGGGAGAGTGGCGGGAAGCCCACTTGGCAGCTTAGCAGGGTCTGGGAAGATGGGAAAGAAAGCCGGGCAGAGACCGGCAGACAGCAGGGCTATCACAATTATAAAAACCTGGGCCGGGGGTAGAGGGGGTGGAGGGCAAAAGCATTCCATCATTCCATGGCCTGGCCCGGCGACTGCTCACAGGCCTTGCCAAGCCCTCAGACACCACCCGTGCCCTGCCCATCCTAATTCTGGCTGCCTGGGCCCCTGGCAGGACTTTCTGTAAACTCCATTTTATGATTCCCACTTAATCTGAGAAGGAAACTTGGCTTTTTTGTCTGTCTCCACCCTTGTCCTCAAACACACACCTTCCAACATGTGATTCTGGAACCAAGGCTGGTGAGGGAGAGGGAGGGAGGGGAATGAGGGTGCTGCCCCTCCTGCCTCTGGAGAGTGAACCAGGATGCTGAGCCAGGCTAGGTGTCCAGCAGACAGGGCCGTCTGGGCACCAGTCGCTTGCCTGCTAGGCCAGGATGACAATGCATGACTTGGCACCACCCAAGCATTGTATTCAGTAAACAATGACTTTCCAAATAACCCTGGCCCGCCTGCCCACTACCAGGCGAGGGGGCCCACCACTGTGGCCTGCTCCCCATCCGCATCTTCTTCAATCCGAAAGGACAAAGAGTATCACAGCTGCTTCTGTTTTAGGAAAAATAGTTTAATAATTTGTAACCTACTTTAGGTCACTTCCACCATGGAGACCCTGCGCCAGTGCTCTTCCCATGCCTGCTGGGAGGGAGCGGCCCCTCTGTGGGGGGTGGGGCACCACCCTCCTGGGAGGCCCGCTCTGGGCCTAGGCCGTACTGGGTGCATCACTTCTGTGTCAAAAGTGAGCAGAACACTGTCATATGCCCCCTCTTCTGGATGCCATGGGGCCAGCCCACAGCACATTCCTACCCCTTAATTAAATAGCCCCTTAAATAATCTCCCGGCACTGGCAGAAAGGGGATGCCACAGAAGCAAGCCCCCATGCCCAGGCGCAGACCCTCCTGCCCCAGGGCCTCCACCCTGACTCCATCTGGCCTCCACCAGAGCAATCAGGGGCACGGCCCCGTCTCAGACCTGGCCCCCTCCCCACACAGGAGAAGGTGAGTCCAAGCCGGCCATGCTGGCACCTGGCACCCCCAGAGGCATGGACCGGGGCCGCTCAGCAGGGTGAGCCGACGGGAACAGCCCCTGCCCGAGTCAGAAGTAAGTGAGGTTCTTGACCGCTCCGATCTCCAGCATCCGCTTGATGGCCAGGGCCTCCTGGGAGACATTGTGGCCTGACCACTGTGGAGACAGCCAAGGAAGCAAACTGAGGAACTTCTAGGCAGCTCTCTGGGCCTCCCGTGACCCCACGCCTGGGAGCTCTGTTCCCCAGGCCGGCTCTCGCAAGGAAGACAGAATGTGGAGGATGCTGGCCTGGGAGTCCAGATGCCTCTCTCTGTGTGACCTCACACGTGAGCCATCTCTGGGCCCCCAGCACCACCCTCACTCACTCCGTGTCCCCAGGCCAGTTGGCCCCACCCAGTTCACCAGCAGGGACCACTTACCATCATGGACTTGAGCGTGATATACTCATAGTAGTGAATGGACTGCTTCTTCTGGTGGGCATCTGGGTAGCCGAAGCCAGCAATGTGCACCAGGTCGCAGAGGTGGAGGGCCAGGGTGATGGCCAACAGCCCTGTGGTGGGCTTCTGAGGGACAAGGGGTGGTCAAGGTATTAGAGGCAGCCAGAGTCTTTCAGCACCTCTAGGCCAGCGCTCTGCAACAGAACCTTCTAGTATCACGGAAATGTTCTTCATCTGCGCTATCCTATATGGCAGCAATGAGCCACGTGGAGTTCATGCAGCTACAGAACTGAACTTTTTATTTGATTCAATTCTAATTAAATTTTAAATAGCCTCCTGTGGGGAATTCCCTGGTGGTCCAGTGGTTAGGACTCTGAGCTCTCACTGCCAAGAGCTTGGGTTTGATTCCTGGTCGAGGAACTAAGATCCCACAGGCCATGGGACACAGCCGAAAAAGCAAAAAATAGCCACATGCGGCTCATGACTACCGTACGGCATGCCAAAGCTGTGCTTAGTCACTCAGTTGTGTCCAACTCTTTGCAACCCTGAGGACTGTAGCCCACTAGGCTCCTCTGTCCATAGGGATTCTCCAGGCAAGAATACTGGAGTGGGTTGCCATGCCCTCCCCCAGGGGATCTTCTCAACCCAGGGATCAAACCCAGGTGTCCCACATTGCAGGAAGATTCTTTAGCATCTAAGCCACCGGGGAAGTCCAAGAATACTGGAGTGGGTAGCCTATCCCTTCTCCAGGGGATCTTCCCGACCCAGGAATCGAACCAGGGTCTCCTGCATTGCAGGTGGATTCTTTACCAGCTGAGCTACCAGGGCAGCCCTACCATATGGCATAATACAGCTTAATACATCTGGGGAGGGCCCAGACCTTTGGGGATGATTACAGAATGACGGTAATGACGACAATAATAATAATATCCATGACTCTCGGAGCACTTGCTATGTGCCAGACACTGTTATCTTACCCCTTATGTCATCTCATCTGTGTGTGCTTGCTTAGTTGCGTCTGACTCTTTGTGACCCCACGGACTGCAGCCCACCAGGCTCCTCTGTCCATGGGATTCTCCAGGCAAGAAGACTGGAGTGGGTTGCCATTTCCTCCTCCAGGCGATCTTCCCAACCCAGGGATCGAACCCGCATTTCCTGCCTTGGCAGAGGGATTCTTGACCACTGCACCACCTCTCATCCAGTCCTCACAAACACTTTGAGATCGATACTTTTATTAGTCCCATTGTATACAGCTGGGGAACTGAGCCTTAGAACTATTAAACAAGTCCCTCCGGGAGTAGAAAGGTTCTGCTCTCCATCCTGGAGAAGCTTACCTCTCCCGTAAGCCCCGGGGGGCTCACACTCCCAGGCTGTGTGCCCTTCACTAGAGTGGGCTCTGCCTTCCGTGAAGTGGGGTCAGCAGTACCTCCCTCAGCCCCCACCGTAGGGGCTGCTATGAAGATCTGTTTCTCCACCCCTAACTCATCCACGGGGATGTGCCACCCGATAGCCTAACCTCAAACATCCTCTTTCTTGGCTGGGACGACCTACCTTCCAGAGCACTTCAGTGCCCACTCCCATTGACAAGCCACTCCCTGGATCTTGTCAGACCCCCCAAGGCCGGGTATTCCCCAGGGCCCCTTTCTGAGCTCTCTATCTGTCACTTCCTGCCCCAGCCTTCTGTTTCAACCCTGTTGCTTTTACCTCCATTGTGTTATCTCAACCAGTTCAGACCTCTGCCAAACAACACATTCATCACCTTCTAGCAGCTCTGCCTGGACATGGACTTTTTAAACTAGTCAAACTCGCCTCTCCCCCTGTACTCCTGTCATTGTTAAACATATTACCATCCACCCGGTTGTGCTGGAAACCCGGAACTATCATATAGCCTTCGATTTCACCTTAAAATCAATGCTGCTGCTGCTAAGTCGCTTCAGTCATGTCCGACTCTGTGCGACCCCATAGATGGCAGCCCACCAGGCTCCCCTGTCCCTGGGATTCTCCAGGCAAGAACACTGGAGTGGGTTACCATTGCCTTCTCTGAAAATCAATGTTGTAACAGGAGAATTCTAAGATGACCACCAATGACCCTTGCCCTTGAGAATGTCTGTAACCTATGAAAATGACGAGATATATTACGCTGTGTTAGATTGCTTCATATGGCACAGAGGACCGGAAGATAGACAAACCTGGTGGGCTTGACCTCCTCTCATGAGCTTTTACATCCTGGTCTAGAGGTCAGCAGTGGAGGAAGTCAGACATTTGAAACACAAGAAGGATTTACTATGCATTTCTGGCCTAAAGATAGAGGGGGCCGGAGAGCAAGGTATGTGGGCCGCTCGTAACAGGCTGAGGGTGCCACCCCAGGCTGAAAGCCAGCCAGGAAATGGGGACTTCGGTCCTGCAACCACAAGGAACCAAATTCTTCCCACAACAAGAATGAACTTGCAAGTGGATTTCCCCCTCTGAGCCTCCAGACAAGAATGCAGTCAGACTGCCAACTTGATTTCAGCCTTGTATATTCTAACCAGAGAACCCAGCCATGCTGTATCGGACGTCTGACCTCCAGAACTATGAGTCAATACATGGGTGTTGTTTTAAGTCATTAAACTGTGGTCATCTGTTAGGCAGTGACAGGAAACCAACACGGATGTCGTGACCATCCATTTCTTCTTCCTTCTGCTAGAAGCCAGGTTCTGGTCCTCAGCTCTGGCTTCTCCCTCTAGCCTTCACCCTCTGCCATCAGGGGCATAAAATTCCTCCTTGCTGTCCCCCATCCACCTCCACGTGCACGAGAACTCAGTGCCAGGGGTGCTGAAATACCTTTCGCCAAGTGTCTGCTCCCTGGGCCCCATGACCCCTTAAGGCCCAACTCTGGTCTCACCTCTTCTGATGGTACCTCTCCGGACAGCCCCAAGCAGAGGTCTACCCCTCCTCCAAGACCCCACAGCACTTGGAACAACTCTGCTAGAGCATCTTGCCACTCCAGGTTGCAACCTGTGTGTGTATTCTACTAGGCTGAGTTTCCTTAGTGCAAAGAGCATGTCTTACTCCCCGTGTATTCAAAATTGGGGTTGGTGCTAACCAGTCATGAAAGCAGGCATTCAACACAGGAAGTTGAATCAAAATAGATATTCAGTAAAAAATAAAATCATAGGGAGTTCTCTGGTGGTCGATGGCCTAGTGGTTAGGAGTCCAGCTTTCACTGCTATGCATGCGAAGTCGATTCGGTCGTATCCAACTCTTCGTGACCCCATGGACTGTAGCTCACAAGGTTCCTCTGTCCACGGGATTCTCCAGGCAAGAATAACCCGAGTGAGTTGGCTTTTCCTCTTCCAGGGGATCTTCCCAACCCAGGGATCAAACCCACATCTCTTATATCTCCTACACTGGCAGATGGGTTCCTTACCACTCATGCCATGCTTTTACATCCTGGTCTAGAGGTCCGCAGTGGAGGAAGTCAGACATGTGAAACACAAGAAGGATTGACTATGCATTTCTGGAAACAGATCTAGCAAGCCGTGTGGCACAGCCAAAAAAAAAAAAAGAATAAAATCATTTATTCAAAATTTGGCTAATATTTATTGAGCATTCACAGTGTCCCAATCTTGATGATAAGCACGTTACATAATTAGCTTTTTAAATCCCAGAATGGATATTGGAAAGGTCAGTACTGATAATGTCCCCACCACTCAGATAAGAAAAAGCCTCTAAGTGGTTGACTGGCCCAAGGCCATACAGCAGGCAGCACCTTGAGTCCTTTCTCTGTCTGACAGTTACCTCTGTCTCCTACCCCACACAACCCAGTGGCTCAACGACACGAGGAAGCACCTGCTTGAGATGCTATACCCAGTGTGACCCTAGTGGTCTCTAGTGGTCAGCCAGAGACCACTAGAGAGCCAAAACCAAAACCATAACTTGCTGATGCACCCTGCCTCCCCAAACTGCCACACCTAGCAAACCACGGTATACAGGACCAACTGCAATTCTTTTAACTCCCTTAGACCAATATCGGAGAAGGCAATGGCACCCCACTCCAGTACTCTTGCCTGGAAAATCCCAGGGATGGAGGAGCCTGGTGGGCTGCAGTCCACGGGGTCGCTAAGAGTCGGAGACGACTGAGCGACTTCACTTTCCCTTTTCACTTTCATGCATTGGAGAAGGAAATGGCACCCCACTCCAGTATTCTTGCCTGGAGAATCCCAGGGATGAGGGAGCCTGGTGAGCTGCCGTTGATGGGGTTGCACAGAGTCAGACATGACTGAAGCGACTTAGCAGCAGCAGACCAATATGTTCCAAGATCAGATCACAGATAAAGTGATCAAATAGTAACCGGAGGATCTGGGCTGGGCTTCATAGGACTTTCCTGGTGGCTCAGATGGTAAAGCGTCTACAATGTGGGAGACCGGGGTTCCAATCCCTGGGTCGGGAAGATCCCCTGGGGAAGGAAATGGCAATCCACTCCAGTACTATTGTCTGGAAAATCTCATGGACAGAGGAGCCTGGTAGGCTACAGTCCATGGGGTCACAGAGAGTCGGACACGACTGAGCGACTTCACGTTTTCACTTTCCAAAAATAAGACTACTGACTGTCCAGAATTTCCTGGCTGACCAGTAGTTAGGACTCTACAATTTCACTCCTGGGGGTTTAGGTTCATGCTTGGTTGGGAACTAAAATCCCACAAGCCACATAGTCAAAACAAACAAACAAAAAAAAAACCTACTGCCTGTCCCAGTAAATCCCCAGTGTACAGATTCTGATCGGTGCCTGCCAAAACCATCCTCTAACACCCTCCCCTGTCGCCCCACTTTGGCAATGCCTCTGGGCATCTCAAGAATCTGCACTCTTGGGCTTCCCCGGTGGCTCAGTGATGAAGAATCCGCCTGCCAATGCAGGAGACACAAGTTTAATTCCCGGTCCGGGAAGATCCCACATGCCTCACCACAACTAAGCCTGTGTGCCACAGTCACCAAGCCTGTCCTCTAGAGCCTGGGAACTGCAGCTACTGAGCCCACGTGCCTCAGCTACTGAAGCCCCAACGCCCTAGAGCCTGCGCTCTGCAACAAGAGAAGCCACCGAATGAGGAGCCTGTGTCCCCATCTAGACAGTAGCCCCCGGCTCACCACAGTGAGAGCAAAGCCCGCGCAGCAACAGAGACCCAGCACAGCCAAAAAAACAAAAGTATACATTTAAAAAAAGAGAAAACCTGCCATTTGTCCTTTTAAAGAAAAAAAAAAAGTACGAACTCTGCCTGGCCGTAAACATCAGTGTACCAGTCTCTCATTACAGACAGGTGCGTGCCTGGGGCCTGTGTTATTCAGATGCACGCCGCCCTCTCCACTGGTATTCTCCCCTCGTCTGGGGTCCTCCGGACCTCCCCAAGCCTCTGGAAGTCCCACCTACTTCCCACCCAGGACCCCAGCCCTCTGACTTCCCCATCCGTCCGCAACCCCTCACCACCTGTTTAATCTTGTGTGGCTGCTGTATCGGCAGGCTCAGCAGTTTGTCAGCTGCGATCTCCATGTAGAAGGGGTTAAGAATCCGAATCTGTTTGGGGTTGACGTCCCAGATGAGGGGAGGCTGTTTCCAGAAGCCCTTTCGCACCTAGGCGAGAGGGGAGTGGGTTGAAACCTGCTTCTCGAGTCCAGTCGCTGGGCCCCTCCAGGGAAAGGGGTCCATGTGGGGATGGCACGGAATCCTCACGAGTGCGGGGTGAGGGGTGGGAGTGGGGACCAGAGGGGAGGAGCAGGGAGAGAGGGGAGTCGGGCAGTCCCTGTGGGAGGCCAGGTGACGTGGTGTGGAGAGGATGGGGTCTAAGCCTTGCTCACTCCCAATGACATCCACACAGGTAGAAGGGGCTAGGTCAACATCTGGCAGAAAATGGTCAGGTGGACAGTTCAACATTCAACCGATGGCAAAGAGAGAGAGTGGACTTTCTGGGGTGTGTCCGCCTACAAGGACAGAGATCTCGACTTTTCTAACCTGCCCCCACCTGGAGATGACTACAGACTGGTCCCTCTGCTCCCAGGCTTCTCACTGGGCCACCTGGGCTGCTGCTGCCTGGCCTCTGTGGCAGCACACTGAGCTTGAGCCTCACCCTCACAGGTTCCTGGGCATCTTGGGGCACACGTGATGGAGCGGGAGGGCCTGACCCGGGCAGCGTTCTCCGCCACAGGCCGAGACCGCTCCCCTCCCAGTCTCCCCACGTACTCGCTTCTTATCACTCAGGATGCTCTCGATCCAGTGGAAGTCCATGGCCTTGAAAGCTACCAGGACGAGGAGTGTGTCAGGGTTGTCCTCCACTTTGGGGTTGAAGTGGGCGGATTCAGGGTAGAAGAGACGCATGGTGGTCTTGGAGCCCACGTCCTGCTCGTAGCCAGCCACCGGGGCGCTATTTAACCTGGGAGGCGGGGAGGAGGATGCCCGTCACCCTGAGCTCTGCTGGTCTGTTCCCAGACAGAAGAGGGAAGGGCGGCCATACGGACCTGATGACCACGTCATATTTGTTGATGGCCTCTCCCAGTGAGCTGTTGCGCAGCCGATGCCCGTTCCCCACCACCACGCAGCGGCGGCACTTCAGGCTGCCATGGGAACAGGGTGATGAGACCCAGAAGGAGCCCCTGCTCCAGCTTCACCTCGCTCTCCTGCCCAGTCTGCCCCAGGCCCCCTCAGCCCCTGCTTCCCATGGACCGTGCAAACGCCAAGTCGCTTCAGTTGTCCCCGACTCTTTGCAACCCCATGGACTGTAGCCGCCAGGCTCCTCTGTCCATGGGATTCTCCAGGCAAGAACACTGGAGTGGCTGGCCATGCCCTCCTCCAGGGGATCTTCCTGACCCAGGGATGGAATCCGTGTCTCTTAAGTCTCCTGCATCGGCAGGCAGGTTCTTTACCACTAGCACCACTTGGGAAGCCCCCTACATGGACCAGGCACCTCCAAAGAGTTCTGCTGTTGGTCATGCTGACTGCAGCCCTGGGCTTTCAAGGGAGAGGAAGCTAAGCAGAGCACAGGAGAGAGAGGAGAAGGAGAGGAGGGAAGATGCCTGGGAAGGACTACGAAGCAATCCCATTTCAGAGTCCCCGACTGCCCCCCAGGCCAGCCTGTTACCACGGCAATACCCTCAGCAACCTCTGCCCACTCTAGCAACCCGATACCCAGGCTCGGTTGCCATAGGGACCGGTGTCCCCACCTCCCTGGAGACAGGCAGGCTCACTGGGAGGTGCTGGACCATGACTGTTTCTCACTGAGGCAGGAAGGCGTGTCTCCTTACCTCTGGATGCTCTCTGGGATGGAGTAGCTGGTGATGGCTAGCACCCGGAGGAGCAGATCTTCTGCAAAAGGACCATATTCGACGGGGCTGATGACAACAGCAACCTCTCCAAAGGCTCCCTCCCCTGACCCCAATGTCTGAGCCTGGCTGAGAACTTGGGTGCTGGGATCGTGGATGGCAAAGAATGAGAAGTAGTGTGGCCAAGGTGAGGCCACCATTCCCACCCACCCCACTCCCCAAGGCAGGCACTTACCACTCCCCTTGGTCCCATAGGGCAGCTCATAGAGAGATGGGGTCTTGACCCAGAAATAATCTTTAAGCTGCAGGAAGAAAGGCTGTTCTCGGGAGTAACTGCGCAGAGGTGAAGGCATGGTGGGGGTGAGAAAGTGATTAATCTTGATGCCAGAAACAGGGTCAGACCACAGAGTAATATCATGTATACATGTCCAAGGCCTCCCCCGCCCTCACTGGCTTCACCTGACCCATGTCCTCCAGCATGGTTTCCTCCTCCTAGCTGTACTCAGCCCACCCCCTACCCTCACACACTTACTTGCCAAAGAGCTTGGAGACCATCTTCTCTGCCTCACCCTGGAGGCATGGCTCCTTCTTCCCTGGGACGGGAAAATAAAAGCTGGTGACAGAAAAGGAGATAGGAGCTCCAGTCAGACCTCCCAGGCCCAGGGGCCAGTGTTCCAGGCAGCCCCCACCTCCTCCCAGGGCATGAAGGCTCACTGGAGAGTGACTCACAGGCTGGAATCATCTCAGCCCAAGTCCCACCTTGAAACCAAATCACTTCGAACCCAGCTCTTCCTTCTCCTAAACCCCTTGGGTGAGAGACCTGGGGACCCATCCCAGACCTTACTTCCCCAAACCATCCCAACCACACTCACAGAAAGATTCTGAGCTAACAGTGTAACAGAGACGCCACCCCCTGGCTCTCTGAACCCTCCTCCCTACCACTAGGTCCCCACTCAGAAGAACATAAAGACGGACTCACAGCTCAATGTACCTGTCCTCTCGAGAGATAGAGTACCATACCATGACAGCCAGGAACAGAGCCAACACGGCCAGGAGCTTCCAGCCTACGGGGCGAATGCACACAAGAGCTGGAGGCAGGAACACAGGCATGGCCCCAGGCCACCTGCCCCACCTGCCCCGCCTGGGGCTCCCGCAACCCCAGCTCAGAGCAGGACCCTGCTAGGCCATAGTTCTCTGGGTTGGGGCTTGGACCTGAGCATGTCTGCCATCCTTCAAGAGGAGGAGAGGTGCCCCCAGCTCTGTATCTGTCCTTCCACAACCCCCGGGAGGGTCGAAGGAAGATGCTGAAGACTGCCTCCGGGGAGCCCATCCCCGAGGGCGGGGGAGTTCTTGGTGAAGACTCACGGGACTTGCTGATCATGTTTCTCAGCTGCCAGGGTTCCTGGGGAGAGCTGTCATCCCGGCTGCCTCGGGCCACCTAGGAGGCAGGAGTCACAGGTGTGCGGTCAGCGTCGTGAACACTCTGGCCTCGGCACTGGACCAGGGCACACCCACAGCCTGCCTCTTCCCACCTCCAGGAAGCACACCGCTGCAGGGCCATCCAGGGAGCAGCCCTCCTCACTCTGGATGTCCCCCTAACCCCTCGAAGGCGACCGCAGGGATCCAGAGGGATCTTATGCCCCAGAAAGGGAAACCACATCCCACCGCTCACAGATTCCATCCCAGGCCAGACCAGCCCACCCCAGCTTCCCAGGCGCGGCTCCCCTCACTGTCCTCTCCCTTGGTTTGACCTCAGAAGGGTCAGCTCCAGGAAACAGATGTACATCCACCCATTTTCTGCATGAAAGTTAAGCTCAAAGGTACAAGGGTGTGATTCACATTTGCACAAGTGAAGTGAAGTTTATCTCTTCTGCACATTCAAGGCATTCCCTTGGTGCTGGCCACCACCCACCCCTCCATCACCAAGCTCTGCTACTCCACCCAAATAGGTCCACTGGGGCCACACCCTGGTGGGGGTGGGGGCCACCAGATGGTCCAGGAGGCCTCCTGCAGCCCTTCTAGACTCTGGCTGAGTGCACACGAGGTCCAGGTCTTCACTGCCCAGGTGCACTGGGGAAGGCAGTAGAGGTGACTGTTTTAATGGGAGCACGGAGAGCAGGAGGGGCTTCCTTTGTAGCTCAGCGGTGAAAAAAATCTGCCTGCAGTGCAGGAGACATAGAAGATGCAGGTTCGATCCTTGGGTCAGGAAGATCCCCTGGAGGAGGGCATGGCAACCCGCTCCAGAATTCTTGCCTGCAGAATCCCCACGGACAGAGGAGCCTGGAGGGCTACAGTCCATGGGGTTGCAAAGAGTTGGACACAACTGAAGTGACTGTGCACGCGCGTGCACACACACACACACACAGGCAGTGGGAAGGGTCTGGTCAGTCACAGAGGAGACAGGAGACCCTTTCAGGTAAGGGCAGAGGCGGGCAAGGTAAGGACGGCACGGGGTGCGTTGCTACGCGCACACAAAGACGTCTTCTGATCACACATCCAGCCAAGGGCCATGCTTCTGAGTCACTGGGAATTCATTTCTGCAGCTCAAAGAGCCACACGAAAGAGATACAGGACACAGGGCACCAGCTTCTTCTCTCCATGCCACTTTCACTTCCCCCAGTGATCTGGTTCATAAGAATCACGTATGAAAAACACAGATTCCAGGGCCTTTTCCTGAGACTGCTTCAGCCAGCTGGGGTGGGACCTGGGACGGGCATTTCCACAAGCAGCCTGACTGACTCTTCTGACAGATCAGGAAAGGAAGAGACGCCTTCGTGATTGTGCTCTCTTGGAGATAAATGAAAAATCTCAGATGATTTCTCAATGGTGGGGGCCCGCATCGGGACGAGATCTGGTTCTTGTTAGAAACCATAAATCGATTATCCTGAATGCTGTTCTATTAAGGAGTCGATGCTCTGCTCTGGGCAGGGGAGAGGGGCACTCCCCAGGCTCCACCCTGAGTCATCAAATACGCAATGAGAATGTCAAGGGGAAGGGAAAGCAGATGGGGGAAGAGGAGAGGGGTGTGGACCAGAGTCAGATGTTCTCAGTAGGGTCAGGCGGGCCCATCTCTGAGTCCCAGGGCAGTTGGAGGATGGCTCTGTCCAGGAAGGAAAAGTTTTAGAGTTGTAATCAGCAGACCCCAGTGGAAGTCAAGACCTACTGCTATTCCAAGGGTGGCCCGCCTTCTGATCCACCCAAAGCAACTGCCAAGTCATCCCCGACCACATCATCCCTTTCACACGCTTCTCCTGATCGGAAATTCGTTTAATTACTTGCTCTCTGTCTGTCTCCCCCACTGCAAATAAGCCCTGGGAGGGGAAGAATCGGGTCTGTCTTATCCCCAGCTCAAGCCTCAGCATCCAGCACGGCCAGTGCTCAGCAAGTACTGAATGAATAACATGTTGGGTTATCTTGGGGGAGTCTCTGTCCCCTTTCTGACCCTCGGTTTCTTCAGCTTTAAAACTGGGAGGTTGGTCTAACAAATGCTTGTGATTCCACTATATCAATATTTATCAGATCCACAACCTGAGCCTCACCAAGGACCTTATTAGAAATGTATAATCTCAGGTCAGACTTCCCTATAGCTCAGGTAAAGAATCTGCCTGTAACGCAGGAGCCCCAGGTTCCATCCCTGGGTCAGGAAGATTCCTTGGAGAAGGAAATAGCAACTCACTCCAGTATTCTTGCCTGGAGAACCCTATGGACAGAGGAGCCTCGTGGGCTATAGTCCATGGGGTCACAAAGAGTCGTACACGGTTAGGTGACTAACACACACAGTCTCAGGTCCCATCCAGATGCGCAAATCAGAGCCTGCATTTGCAAAAGATCTCTTGATGATTCACACGCACAGTCAAGTTTGTAAAGCACTTGTAAAGATGGATGTCCTTGAACTTGGTTGAACAGGAGAATTGCAGTATCTGGGGTTCCCTACCTGGGAATTCTGACAGAACTGGTCTGGCCCAGCACTGGAGTTTGTTCAAGCACTCAGGGTGATTCTAACCCAGTCAACGGTTGAGAACCACTAGTCCAGATAATGGCGGAAGCAGGCTTCTCAGTCTTCAACACGCACATCCTGACTCAGTGGGTCTTGTGAGTCTGCACTCTAACCAGGTCCCAAGTGGTGCTTGCTGCAAGACTGGGACCACGCTTTGAGCTGCAAAACTCAAAACCAGATCCTTCAGGCTCGCCCGTTTCTTTACACTGTGAACCGCACCTTCTCCCACCCTCTGAGCCCTCGCTCTTCCTTTCGGATCACAAATCAGCACACTGCACTCCGGCTCCCTTTATCGGGAGGTCACAGCACTGGATACACAGGGAAGTTACCTGAGGAGCTAAAGCATTCACTGATATCTGGGCCCCACTTTCCAAGAGTCTTATTTAATTGGTTGAGGGATGGGGCCCAGGCACTGGCCAGCAAAAAACCAAACAAACAAAAAACCTTGCCTTTCTTGTGATCTGAACATGCAGCCAAGATGGAGAACACTATAGAGAGTGTGTTCCACGGTCACCGAAAGTCAAAGTCTCAGCCGTCCTCAATGGAGCAGACCTTTGCTGGTCGGAGACGACAGGTCCCCAGGAACAAGACAATTACTCTTTTCTGAACCTCCTGCCCAGTACAGTTCTACACTTTCTTCCTAAACTTATACTAGGCAGACTGGCTAGTCCTGGGGTTTGCTCCAAGAAACCAACCGGGGATGCCATCTGCCCGTGCCTTCCCCTGGCTGGTCAAGCCACGAGAAGGCTCAGCCCCTCTAGGATTCTAGGAAGACGGGCTTCTTGGTCTGGCTGCTGCCTCAAGACCACTCGGAGCCTTCTCCCAGCAGCTGTCCCCCAACCCTCACAGCTCCTGGGGACAAAAGGCCATGAGGAAAGTCACAGAAGTGTACCTGAGCAAGGGAACAGGAATCTGATCCACTCACGTCCAAGGTGCAGCAACCTCTGCCTGCCACCAGCTGCCCGGGAGATCCAGCTCAGTCAGGTAAAGCCGACCCCCAAGGCAGGAACACCATGCGCCCTCCCCGTGTTCTGCTGAGAACCATGGTGTCCCTGCCTGCAGAGATGCTGATCCCCGCCTTGGACTCGCCGAAGGGCAGACCTGGGGGACGAGGGGGAAGGACTGAGGGCCTCCCGCAGCCCTGGGAGCCTGGCAGCCTTACATGCTCCGCAAGCACTCAGCAGGCACCTGCTATACCAAGAACAGGACTGGGCATCACCCGCGGACATGGCCTGATGCCAGGTCCCTACAAGCCCCTGGGTCCATCAGAGGGCTGCTGCTTAATGTTCCTGAGAAGAGGGATGGGAAAACCAGTGGGGCAGAAGGATAGGCTGCGATCTTACTGGTTCAGAAACCCTGAGCAAGTCACACGATATATGCCCGTGTCCCTCAGTTCTGGGCGGAAATCCGAGGCTGCCCACCTGCCACCTCCTCACTCATCTGCCAGTCCTGCTCCCTCCGGCCCCCTCCACCATGAGGACACCAGTCCCCACCCACCCTTCCAGCATTGTTCCCAACCAGTGACTGACCCCCCTACCTTGCTGCTTCCATCTCTCCCCCTCCTCCACTCCCTTTGACTTAGACTCAATTCTCCCTGTACCTAAAACAAAAACAAAACCCTCTCTGGGCTTCCGTGGTGGCTCAGTGGTAAAGAATCCGCCTGCCAATGCAGGAGACGGGGGTTGGATCCCTGATCTGGGAAGATCCCATATGCCACGGAGCTACTAAGCCCGTGCGCCACAACGACTGAGCCTGGGACCTAGGGCCCGAGAGCCGCAAGTGCTGAGCCCACGTGCCGCAGCTACTGAAGCCTGCATGTGCCAAAGCCTGTGCTCCACAGCAAGAGAAACCCCTGTATTGAGAGACCCACGCAGCACAACTCGAGGGTAGCCCCGGCTCTCTGCAACCAGAGAAAAAGACCCTTGCAGCAATGAAAACCTCCCCGTCACAGCAAAATAAAATAAAATGTATTTTTAAAAGCCCTCTGCCTCTGTCTCCTCCTCCCGTTACCCCTGCATCTCCGTCTCAAGCTCCAGTCGTCCAAATCCGTCCCCTGTGCCACATGCTCACATGCCCCTCAGCCCTCTACCGGTCCACCACCCCATCCCCACCTTGCTTTTACGCTGAGTTCACTCCTGCCGCAGCCCTCCATGGCCTCCTGTCAACCTGAGAAAGGTCTATTTTCACTCATCTCCCATCCCGAGGCCCCTGCTACTATCAGCCAAGGCCTCCCTGGCTTTGCTCAAGACTCTCTAGGTTTCCGCCGCGCTGGCTGCACTTTCTTTAAGCGCTGGCATTCTCCAGGGAGCTGCCCTTGAATCCCTGCTCTTTCTCTGTTTGTTTTCCCAGGCCAGGTTCGTTCATCTTCAGAGGCTTAACTACTACTCAGACCCTGATGATTCAAGCTCCTTTTTCAGCTCTGTAATTTATCTCCTGGAACCTGTCCTAATATTTCCAGTTTTCTACTGCACATCCTCCCTGTGTGTATGCTGAGTCGCTCAGTCGTGTCTGACTCTTTGTGACCCCTTGGACTGTAGCCCTCCAGGCTCCTCTGTCCATGGGATTTTCCAGGCAAGAATACTGGAGTGGGTTGCCATTTCCTTCTCCAGCTCATCCTCCCTTAATGATCTTAAAGTTTTCACACTTAACATGTCAAAAACTGGACCCCCGTCTGTCCGTACCCTTCCAACCCCACATTCTCATTGGCTCATCCATCCAATGTCCCCCTTCCCTTCACACCATCCCTGCTGCTGCTGCTGCTAAGTCACTTCAGTCGTGTCTGACTCTGTGCGACCCCATAGATGGCAGCCCACCAGGCTCCCCGGTCCCTGGGATTCTCCAGGCAAGAACACTGGAGTGGGTTGCCATTTCCTTCTCCAATGCATGAAAGTGAAAAGGGAAAGTGAAGTCGCTCAGTCGTGTCCGACTCTTAGCGACCCCATGGACTGCAGCCCATCAGGCTCCTCGGTCCATGGGATTTTCCAGGCAAGAGTGCGGGAGTGGGGTGCCATCGCCTTCTCTGACCATCCCTGCTAAATGCCATCAATTCTACCCGTCATTCCTCATTCCGGCAATGCTTGCTGAATTCCCACTAAATATTGTGGAGGCACTGGGGTGCAAAGCCTGATACAGCTCATTGCAGCATAAAGGTCACATAGTCTAGAGCTTCGGAAGTACTGAGTTGGCCAGAAAGGTGGTTCAGGTTTTCACATAAGCTGGTACCAAAGAACCCGAAGGAATTTTTGGCCAACCCAATTCTTCTGAAAGCAGCTTTCCTGAACCATAGACTTTTCCTGAACCATAGACTGACTCTGGTTCTCACTTCAATTTCTCCACTTCCTAACTGGTCCCTTCACCACAAGTCTTTCTTCACTCGAGCCAAGTGGACAAACCATCCTCCTGCTTTCATTGTTCCCCATTCCTTCAGTGAAAAACCAAAGCTCTTTGTAGAGGCAACCAGGGTGCCTCACTGGGCTTCCCTGGTGGCTCAGCGGTAAAGACTCTGCCTGCCAATGTAGGAGATGAGGGTTTGATCTCTGGGTTAGGAAGATCCCCTGGAGAAGGAAATGGCAGCCCACTCCAGTATTCTTGCCTGGGAAATCCCATGGACTAAGGAGCTTGTCAGGTTATATATAGTCCATGGGGTCAAAAAGAGTCAGACACAGAGACTGAACAACAGCAAGGGTGCCTCGGTCCCAGGCCACAAGCCCTGTACGTCCATCTCCTAGTCCCTCCTAGCACCTGCAGGAGCATCTTCTTCTTGCAGAATCCCCACCCCTCTGCACAGGCTTCCCTCCCATACGAAGACCCCAGGCCCCCACTGTTAGCCTCAACAATCTCACTCCTGCACCATCGGCTCAAACAGCCCCTCCTCTATGAAGTGTTTTCTGACAATTCTCGGCAATGTTTTCCTTTCCACACAATATCATTTATGTCTTGATTTTAGCACCTATCAGATAGTAACATTTTGTATTATATAATTACTATTGTCATGGCTTGCCCACTATCCTCTGACCTCTCCAATTATAAGCTTGTTTATACTAACAGTCTATGACAGCACGTAGCCTAAAGAAGATGCTTTATACATAATATAATTTTATATTACACTGTTAAGTGTTTTCCTATCTTGCCCATGAGACTATGCCCTCTGAGGTCCAGGCCAGCTTTATATCTTCAGACTCTATTATAGTGCCTAGAACCTAGCAGATATTTTATCGGGATAGCCAAAAAGTTTGTTTGGGTTTTTCAGAACATCTTCCAGAAAAACCCAAAAGAACTTTTTAGCCAATCCAGTATAAACATCTGACACACAAGTGATAAGACGAGATTTAAAAATGTATTACATCCCTTGTTTTTGCTGTTGTTTAGTCACTAAGTAGTGTCCAATCCTTTGGCTACCCCATGGGCTGTAACCCACCAGGATTCCCTGTCCATGTGATTTTCCAGGCAAGAATACTGGAGTGGATTGCCATTTCCTCCTCCAGAGGATCTTCCCAACCCAGGGTTGGAACCTGCATCTCTTATGTCTCCTGCATTGGCAGGCGGATTCTTTACCACTGAGCCACCTGGGAAACCCCTGACATCTCTTACTGATCCTGAAACGTATTCTGCACTCACTGTGTACAACACCAGGGGGCAGGTCCCAACCTTACTGCCATTGCTTTAGGGACCAAGTGAGTCATCGCCGTGGGGACTGTCCTGGGCACTACAGGCTGGTTACCAGCACCTTTGACCTCTACCCACTAGGTGCCAGCAGGACTCCCACTATCCAGTTCCAATACCCACAATGTCTCCAGACATTACTGAATGTGAAAGCTACACTGCAAGACTCTTTTTAAAGTATGATCTCAACCCTGTGAGTTAAACACTATTATTATCTCCACCGTGGAGATAGGGAAATGAGGTGCGGAAAGGGTCAGCAACTTGCCCAGGGTCGCTGAGCTAGTGAGAAGCTGAGTTCCAGAGGCCACACTCCTAACCCCTGCCCTCTACCACCCCTACACCAGCTGGTGAAGGTGCCAAGATCCTTGGAAAGCCCACCTGCAGCCCTTTGGAGCAACTTGAGGAAGTTGCCCTCCATTACATCAAAGTACTTCCAAGGCTTATGAGAGCTCAGAGGAGCCTCGCTCGCTCCTTCTCAGGCAGACTTCCTAGCGAGACAGTCTCCGGCGCGCACCCCACCCCCCAGGTTGTCCTCAATGCCCACAGCTGTGTCCATGGGATTACCATCACCCCACATCTGGACACCAGACTTCCACAAACGCTGGCAAGGCCTACGTTCAGTTTCTCACAGTCGGGCCACTTCACCGGCAGGGAATCAACAGCCCTAGGCTGGTAAGCCAGGTCTCCTGGACAGTGAACTGGTGTGGCTGCTCCATGGAACCCGAGAGCAGGTCTGTGCTACATCTACTTGAAACACCTCACCTCGGGAATCTCCGGTCACGTCTCCAGCCCCCTGAGGGGACCTCAAAGGGGTGTGTGTGAATCTCGAAGGTGCCACCTAAACCCACAGCAGTTCCTCAGCTTAAGAGTCCCCTGCTGTGATTCCAGGGGGCGGTGCGAGCTGGATGGTGACGTTTTCAATTTAATTTCCTAATTTTATTATGCCCGTGTTATAATAATATTTTCCATCCTGCCAGAAATTTGCATCTAGCTTCCAGGTATAGCTATTTCTTTGCATTTCTTTCCCGGAGGTGGCCCAATGAGTATTTAAGTTACAGACATTCCGCAAATTATTATTTATCTGGGACAGATTGTGATTCAAGATAAAGAATGTCAAATCGCATATTTTCCAACAGACGCAAACTTGCAAGGCGTATTTTATTTCTTAACAAGGGCCTAGTGTGGACGATGACTTGAATGTAACTAATACAAATGGGAGGTAAGGCAAGGCGAGGACAAAAGTCACTGAGTCTTGCTCTGTTCTTTTCAGCCACTCTTGGGTGTGGTCCACTAACTGCAGTTCTCTAGAATGACCAGTCATCTGAATCACAACTCCTCAGCTCAAAATCACCTCTATGGCTCCCGTCTACCCAGAGAGATAGGCCAAGCCCTTGCTCTGATCTGTGAGGATGCACGCGATCTCCTGGCCAGCAGCTCTCTGCCTTCCTTCCCTGTTTTCCTCATTTACTCTGCTTCATTCACACAGGATTCACTGTTCTTGATTGGGCTGGGCCTACCCCCTGCTCTCGACCTTTGCGCCGGCTGTTCCTTCAAACTGGAATGTTTTCCCCCAGACATAGGCTTGATACCTCCCCATTCAGCTTTCCACACATCTTCTCCACCTCCCATAAAAAATACCCCCAACACCTGACATTTTAGATCCCTCTCCTCGACTGCCTAGTCTGGGTGGCGCCAATGGTAAAGAACCCGCCTGCCAATGCAGGAGACATAAGAGGCATGGGTTTGATCCCTGGGTCAGGAAGATCCCCTGGAGGAGGAAATGGCAACCCACTCCAATATTCTTGCCTGGAGAATCCCATGGACAGGGGAGTCTGGTGGGCTACTGCCCATTGGGTTGCATAGAGTCAGACACGATGGAAATGACTTTGCGCACCTGTACTCCCCGCCTGCAAAGAACTTCTGTTGTTTTGTTTGAGGCTGGATCAACCATGTCTGTAACAGTGACTGGCACTCAGCAGGCTCTAGACACAAATTTGTTGAATTTATCAATGGATCTAATCATCAGGAACTTCACTGTCACAGAGCAGGCCGAGCGAGAGGGGAAGAGGCAGCGGTAATAGATCAGATAGCCACTCCAGCCCCTCTGGCCTGACCGCTAGCTAGACACAGGCTGCACTGTGCCTTCTCCCCGTCTTGAACAGCACAGCATGATCTCACAGGACCAGTGGGGTAGTGAGCTGGTCTTGGCTCCGGGCTCTTGTGAAACAGCAAAGGGCAGAGTAATTGACCAACTGCCTCAAGGCCCACCAGTGGGCAGACGTGGCACCTCTCCAGACATTTAAGCTTGGAGGAAAGGAGAAGATTCCCCATGCAGGGCAGGAAGCCTCTCTGTTCCCCACCCGTGGGGTCCACAGGGTACCCCGGCCTGTACAACCAGCATCTCAAACAGCCCCGGCCTGCAACCTCCTGTAAAGAAACACTGATATTGTCCACTTATCAGCTGCCAGTCACAAGACACCACAGACATCACAAGACACCACATGAAAATCATGTTTCTGGAGTCAGCTCGGGTGGGGCAGGAGCTCTGAATTCCATTCGCTCAGTAAAAAGCTGCAATGTTTTGATGGGGTGGAGAATCAATAATACAGGTTCATGAGAATAAACAAAGTGAAACTCCATTGTGGCCAGGTATCTGCACTGTTCCTCCCTCATGCCTCCCACCCAGGAGTCGATGAATCCAGCTCCCAGGAGTCTAAGCTAAAGGCCCTACAGGACTGGGGCTTGAAGCCACCAGTATGGCCAGTCCCCTCCCTCCCCCTGGCTTCCAGATGCCCCTTCTGAAGACGGTGGATGGCACCAGCCCCGTGGCATCCCATCAGGGGAGAGGTGACTGCAGCCTCAAGTGGCCAGACCAGGCCGAGGAGCGCTGTCAGCCAGGGAACATACACTGGATTTCAAAGACTCACTACCAAACACAGTAAACAATCACCTTAAAAATTACTCACATTGAAAGTGTGTGAAAGTATGAAAGTGTTAGTGGCTCGGTCGTGTCCAACTCTTCAAGACCCCCATGGACTAAAGCCCACCAGGTTCCGCTGTTCATGGACTTTCCCAGACAAGAATACTATAGTGGAGGCGTCTCACGCAGCCTCTCTGCAGCTTTCAAGCCCTCGTTGGTACTTTCCTCTCTGCCACCCTCGTCTCTCCGGCGCGGCCCCGAGCTGTCCGGCTGGGTGGGTAGGCAGAGGTGGAAGTACCCGAGCTCCGCTCCTGAAGGGGCTTAAAGAGGCAGCCCTGTTACCACCCAGATGGCTTATAGGGCCGAGCCCCCCGGTTTAAAAAAAAAAAAAAAAATACTATAGTGGGTTGCCGTTTCCTCCTCGAAGGGATCTTCCCAACCCAGGGATGGTCCCTGGGTCTCCTTCATTGTAGGCAGATTCTTTAACTGCTGAGCCACCAGGGAAGCTTCATTTACACTGAGGTGGCCAACCAGCAGCCCACACTTCCCCTCGTGGGCGGCCCAGGGGCAAAAGCCTCAGCCTGACCTGAGAGCCGTCATTTTAGAAAGCAATCATATTTTTTTAAAAAATTATTTACATTGACCTCACACTGAAAGAGTCTTTTGTCTATACTGGGTTAAAATAGTAAAATTAACTTCACCTTATTTTTACTTTTTGAACATGTGGCTAAATTAACTTTTTTTATTTAAAATTACCTATGTGACTTGCTTTGGAGAAGGCAATGGCACCCCACTCCAGTACTCTTGCCTGGAGAATCCCATGGACGAAGGAGCCTGGTAGGCTGCAGTCCATGGGGTTGCTAAGAGTCGGGCACGACTGAGCGACTTCACTTTCCCTTTTCACTTTCATGCATTGGAGAAGGAAATGGCAACCCACTCCAGTGTTCTTGCCTGGAGAATCCCAGGGATGGGGGAGCCTGGTGGGCTGCCATCTATGGGGTCGCACAGAGTCGGACATGACTAAAGTGACTTAGCAGCGGCTGCAGCAGCATGTGACTTGCTCTAGTGGTTCCCATTGCATTTCTGTTGGACGGCAGTGGACCAGTCTCCCAGGCTCCCAGAAGCACCAGAAGCGTGTATGAAGGTGAATCTGCTTCTGGAAGGCTACACCGCGGCTAGGAGACCAAGGGCTCCTTTACACTGATTCTTGGTCAGTGAGCACCATCCTCAGGTTCTCAGGTTTCAAATGCATCAGAGTCATGAAGACCCTCCTCTCCTCTGTCTACATCCCCTCCATGGAGGCACAGTTCAAGGTGACAGTACCACCTGGCCCACCAGCCCAGCCTCCACTCTGCCCGCACCTAACCTCCTCCTGACCCTGGCATCCCACCCAGGACTGGCTCTCAGCCCCTCCCTGCATGGCCCTCTTGAGCAAGTAAGATGAAGGGAGGTTTCCTGGTCATAGGGTGTCTCCAGGCTTGGAGCCCTCCTGGCACCCCACAGGGTGTGCTGGCATCAGCTCACAGTGTGGTCCAGGCACCTTGGAGCTGGTAGTGATTGAAGTGAGTCAAAGGGAACAACAGCCAGTTCTGCAGCAACAACACCTTCTTGGTATAAAGGTATGTTTGTAAGCATAGCATCATCCACTTGGCAAAAAAGCATGGCCCTGGATGGCTCTTCCCAGGTGCCCAGAGGACTGCCGTGATGGCTGGCAAGTGGGTCAGGCCCAACTGCCTCCCCAGGACCTTGTCGCCTGCTCTGGCCAAAAGCTGTGACCAGGGACTGGTTTCCAGGACTGAACTCTGCCTTGTTCACTTACCAGTCTATGACTTTGGGGAAACCACTAAGAATCCCTAAGCCTCAGTCTCCCAATCTGCAAAATGGAGGTAGAGAATCCCTACCAGTTTGGTTGTGGTGGTGAACAAGAGACGGTAGGTAAAACACACAGAAAAAAGTGTTAGTCGCTCAGTTGTGTCCAACTCTTTGTGACCCCATGAGCTACAGCCCACCAAACTCCTCTGTCCATGGGATTTCCCAGGCAAGAATACTCGAGAGGGTTGCCATTCCCTTCTCCAGGGGATCGTCTCAACCCAGGGAACGAACTTGGGTCTCTGGCTTTGCAGGCAGATTCTTTACTATCTGATCCTCCAGGGACACAGGAAACACCCAGAAAGAGTGACAGTACTCCTGCCTCGTGTGCTAAGTGGAATCCAAAGGCCGCAACTCTGTGGCATGTGGGTAGATCAGAACATCACTGAAAAAACACTGTTTTTCAGTCTGTTTTCTGACCGAAAGCACAGCATTAAGGGCTGAACCTTGTATGGTGCAGAACTGGATGCCAACTGAACTGAGGAAGTCCCGGGTGAATCCCCAAGGCTTCACCCTTGGGCATTCCTAAACACACCCTCCTCCTAAACACACCCTCCCTCCCCAAAGATAAGAATCTTAGCTCACAAGCCCCCATCTGCACCCCAATCCCATCTGAGGATGGAGGTGGAGGCGAGGTCAGAGTCAACAGTTTCACATCTGGGTCCTTGTCGGGGTTGATTACAGTATAAACGGTGAGGGCCCTGGTATCACTGGTGGGACCCGAGCCCAGGCTGCCCTCCCAGCCACGCCTTGAGGGTCCTGGTACTCAAGCTTCCTCCCGGCGCAGGGTCCCAGGCTCCCCCATCACCCCCACAGTCTGTTTTATCTTCTCTTGCAGCAGGTACACCACACCGTCTCCCGTACTCAGGAGATCTGGCGACCCAGGAAAGCAGCGACTTCTTAGGGCCCACAGTATCTCCAGCACCAAATGTAACACCTGATGCGTGGCGGGTAAGTAACGAATATTGAAATGAACAGATGTCTAAATGAATGAGCAAAAGCAGAACAAGTATGAACGGAAAGCTTCGTCAAGTTAAAACATTCCAGACCCTTCCTTTGCAATCACCTGGGCAAACGAGGCGCCGGGGGCTTGTTAGAGGCTCAGTTCCGGACCTTGCAGAGCCAGCCAGGGCCATGCTTTTTTGCCAAGTGGATGATGCTATGCTTACAAACACACCTTTATACCAAGAAGGTGTTGTTGCTGCAGAACTGGCTGTTGTTCCCTTTGACTCACTTCAATCACTACCAGCTCCAAGGTGCCTGGACCACACTGTGAGCTGATGCCAGCACACCCTGTGGGGTGCCAGGAGGGCTCCAAGCCTGGAGACACCCTATGACCAGGAAACCTCCCTTCATCTTACTTGCTCAAGAGGGCCAGCCTGGGCTAACACCCCAGCCAGCAAGCCCCAGACCTCCAAGTACCCTGGCCTCCTGGAAGTGGAGGAAAGGGGTCTGGACACAGACGAGGGGTTCAACCTAGGTGGTCACGGGGCCAGGTGTCCCTCAACAAGGTTCAACGTGTCCTGGGCCTCACTTCCCATCTGTGAAATGAGAGCAGCAAAAATGTGTTCTCAGAGGCCTGGAAGACTCAAAACATACCCCAGGATTGAGAGCCCACAGCCTCCATACCGGCCAGGTCCAGAGAAAGCACTTGGGCCCTGGAAGCTGAAGGTGACTCCTGGTCTGGGCCGCTCCCCACCCGCCCCCTGTCCCCCAGCATGTGGCAGTCCCTCTCTGTTCAAGGTCTGCCCCAGCCCAGCACAGAGAAGAGACCACAGCACCATCTGCAACCACAACCATAACTGCACTCACCTCTCCTCCCAGGTGCTGGGGCCACTGCACACACTGCATGGGACACACAGCTGCCCGGGGAAAGGGTGCTGCCACCCAGACTCTGCATGAACCAAATGTGGATCCCATGTCCTGGCCAGGCCCAGGGTGTGCTGCTGGGATGGGGAGAACATGGGATGGAGAAGAGGGATGAGGCTTCACTGGAGAAGCCACTCTCCCTTTTTGGGTGCATCACCTCCTAGAGAAGGTGCCCAGATCCCAGATCAGACCCCTCTCCTGAGCAGTACCCCATTTACAGAACATATCCTCACAAAACTGCCTAGCCACAGGCAGAGGCGGTGGTGCAGTGGTAAAGAGTTTTGGCCTTGGACAAGTCAGAGACGGCACATCATCAACAAATACCTGGATATAGCAGTAATCCTTCCAATCAATCAGGAAAAGACCAAGAAACCAAAGAGAATAAAGCAAAGGACAGGAAAAGGCAATTCACAGCTTAAACCCACACACCTCATAAACGTCAAAAGATGTCCAGCCTCACTAAGTGACCAGGGAACGCAGATTAAAACCAAACGTGACTTCTTGCACATTGGTGGCAGGAGTTCACTGACATAAGGCTTAGAACAGTAATTCATAGTGTCTATCAATAGTAAGGCTGCTGCTGCTGCTAAGTCGCTTCAGTCGTGTCCGACGCTGTGCGACCCCACAGATGGCAGCCCATCAGGCTCCCCTGTCCCTGGGATTCTCCAGGCAAGAACACTGGAGTGGGTTGCCATTTCCTTCTCCAATGCATGAAAGTGAAAAGGGAAAGTGAGGTCACTCAGTCGTCTCCGACTCTTCGTGATCCCATGGACTGCGGCCTTCCAGGCTCCTCCATCCATGGGATTTTCCAGGCAAGAGTACTGGAGTGGGGTGCCATCGCCTTCTCC
>SJYR01000734.1:251317-289846 GCA_006410655.1 Kobus ellipsiprymnus | reverse complement strand
TCCATGGGATTTTCCAGGCAAGAGTACTGGAGTGGGGGTGCCATCGCCTTCTCCGAGAAATGCCTTAAATGTCCACAAATAGAGGGACAGCTGAACAAACTCTGTATCATCACACAATTAAATACTATACAGTGACTTAAATTGAAAAAATTCCTCATATGAATCTATTAGGATAAGCCTGACGCGTAAGCTTTTTAAAATGCTGTCAAAGGATACAAGTAGTATGATCTTATTAACTTTAAAAACACATAGAAAAAGACTATACAGATGGTTATGTGAGCTATAAGAATTTTAAAAAAAGCATGGAGATTGACATGTGCACACTGCCACATTTAAAGCGGATAGCCAACAAGGACCTACAGTACAGCACAGTGGGGACTCTACTCAGTGCTGTGTGGCAGCCCAGATGGGAGGGGAGTTTGGCAGAGAATGGATACAGGTATATATATGGCTGAGTCTCTTGGCTGTTGTCACAACATTATTAATCGGCTATGCTCCAATATAAAATTAAAAGTTTAAAAAAAAATGGAGGCATCACCCAACTCTTGGTGACTATTACATTTACCAAGAAATCAAATAGACCGGGATGGATTATAGAGTCAGGGCTCCGTGCTATTCTTCTAAATACTTTATTTCTTTTAAAACATCAGCTATAATATGCAAAAACATTAACATCTGCAAATCTGGCTGTCATATGGAATTCTGTTATCGTTTCTATTTTGAAATATTTTTATATTGAAGACATGAAGTTACAGATTTTAAGTCAAAAATTCAGAAGCTATAAAAGAAAAGGAAAATTCAACAACACAGAGATTTAACGAGCAGAAGGGGAGGAAGAATGGGAAGAGAGAGAGAGGGAGAGTGAACAGTTAAAAGACAAATTACAAACTAGGAAAAGTACCCCCCTAACATATGCGTATCAGACCAAAGAATTCCCTTTAGCCTATAATCTGCTCATGCAAGTCAATAAGGAAACAAGTCAACAAATCAAACAGAGAAACAGGCAAAGGACATGAATGAGCAGCTTACAATACATAATATAATGGCACAGAGGAAAGGCTTGTTCTTCACTGATCTTAATAGCAAAGCTCCAGAGGCCTGCCAGAGCTGGAGGAGGTGGGGAACAGGCCCTTTCTAAGATCAGGGGTGAATCACGGTGACCTTTTTGGAAGTGACTTGGCAATATCTGTTGAAATCCCCTTAGCCTGGGAATTCCATCGTTACTTCTACAGAAAAGTCTCCTGTGTTTGCATGAACGTTTCCATCATGATCTTTACACACAGAACCATTTGCGACAGCGAAAGATGTAAATGACTTGAAAATCTACCGAAAATCCACAAGGACCTGTTTAGAAGCGACACCACACAAATAACGCACAAATACTACACAGCTGTGAAAAATCGGATGCACGTGTCAACACAAGGCCACCAGAAAACCTCCCAAGCACATGGTGAAACTCCAAAAAAGCAGGTGGAGGGCAGCGTTCCCTGTATCTCCAATGCCCTTCTACCAAATGACTTACATGCTGACGTGGCTATGTCTCTACAGGAATTGAATACTCAAAGAATGCAAAAGAAACTAAGAGGGCAGGGGTTGAGAATGGGAGAGAGACCTTCTTTATGTTTAAGACCTTTTACGCTTAATTTTTTTTTTTAATGGGTGTGTGGGATACACTTTCAACTCAAGTTCTGCTAAAAGGAAAAAAGAAGAAGAAGAAGAAGAAAAAAAATAAGGAATGTAAACTCTGGAGTACTTACACACTCGGACCTGAATTCCAGACCAACCACTTACTTACTGGCTGCACAAGTACTAGACAAGTCACCTCTCTGGATCCCAAGTTTGTGTCCAATGGAGATTACAAACGAGGCCCTTCCTCCTGGGGTCGCTGGATAGGCTAAGTGAGAGGAGCTCCAAGGTGGTTATCATAGAAAAGTAGAAGCTGCTGGTCTCAGACTGCAGAACACACTTTGTCTTTCCCTCTCAGGGGTCCAGCAGACATGAGCCCTTCTTGTCTCTCTTTGCGTCCCGCTCTGCAGACAGGGAATGACAGGGGCAGCCGGACACAGCCCTGCATGCTGGGTGTAGGGCCAGCCTGGGTGGGGAGTGGGGGCTGAATCCCAGCCCTCCCTCAGCTTGTCAAGCCATTATCTGGGTACAGAGTCCAATTGCAGGGGTCATTCATCCTGCTTTCCATAACATCTCTTTATGGGCTAGGAGCTACCTCATTTATAACAAGCATTTAAACACTCCTCTGTAATCCTTGCCAAGTTACAAAGACCCCAGTGCAAAGATCTGAGTGTATACTGAAGTGTGGGGGGTATCCTGTGAAAGTTGGCATCGTCAGCTCATTCGTATTTATATTTCTGTGTCACTTCCTCAGAACTCACAGATACCCTCTTTTTTTTTTTGCCAGCAGATGTGGTTTCTAGGGAAAGAGCTCTGCCACCTTTGGCCCACTGGCACCCACTTCCTGAAGCTCAGGCTGCTGGATGATGTTCTAAGTGAAGGTCACCCTGAGGACTGATCCTGTGCAGGGCCAAGAGTCCCAAGGGGACACCTCCCTGTCCCCTGCTTTCCTCAGAAGGGCGAGTCAGCAGGAACAGCCCTGAACCAAGGCAGGCTGGGGGTGTGAGGCCTCTGGGGACGCGGGCAGGCCAAGGAGCACAGAAGAACTACGAGCTGATGAGCACTGTGGGCCTACTGCACCCGGGGCGCTGACTTGGGCACTGAACTACAGCAGGGAACCGGGTAACAGGCCCTGGCTCCTGCAGCGTGCGCGTGGTGGGGAAGACACCCTAGGACCACACAGAAGGGCGAGGCCAATAGCATAGGCGAGTGGAGCAGAGAGAGACCGGCGTACCTTAGGACGGAAAGTCAGCAGGTCCTCAGCTTAGACTTCAGACAGTGGAAAGGAGGGGGCGGACGGAGGGTTGGCACTGAGGGGAGCGGAGTTTCCAGCCAAAGAGAAGAGCAAAAGACCCTGAGGCTTGTCAAGTATGAGTAACAGAAACAAGTCCCAGGTGACCGGAGACGGGGAGGAAGGGCCGGTGGTGGTGCCAGGGAGGCCCGCTGACAGGGTAGTCCAGGACATCACAGGCCACCCCGGAGCCTGGACGTTACTCACACTCCTTGAGAAGTCACCAGAGGGTATTAATAGAGGCATAACCCTCTGGATTCAGTTTTAAAAAGATCCCTGCGGCTGTCCAGCAGCTCTTGTGTGTCATCTTATTTAATTTTTAAAACACTCTATATGGTGGAGCTTCCCAGGTGGCCCAGTGGTAAAGAATCCCAATTTACAGACAAGGAAACTGAGGCACAGAGAGACACATGAAGGGTTCCTGAGATCTCCAGAAATAAAGACTTCAAGCAGTCTGAACTGTTCACTCTCTGGCACCCATGAATTGGGGTGAGCTGTCTGGGGTCACTCTGGACAAGCTCCTACATCTCCTGGGCCTCAGATTTCCCATCTGTAAAATGGAAGCAGCAAGAACAAGTTCTGGGAGGTTTGGGAGCCTCAAAACGCAGCCCAAGATTGAAAGCCAGCAGCCTTAGTACCAGCCTGGCCCAGAGCAAGCACTTGGGCCCTGGAAGCTGAAGGACACTCTTGGTCTGGGCCTCCCCCAGCGGATGGCAGTCCCTCTCCACTCAAGGTCTGCCCCCAGCCCGGCATAGGGAGGGGTCCACAACTCCCACCTGCCACCACAACCACACGCACACTCACCTCTCCTCCTGGCTGCTGGGTCCACTGTACACACTGCATGGAACACACACAGCTGCCCTGGGGTGCGGGGTGGGGACTGACTGCCACCCACACCCTGCCTGCACTCACTACACGGGGATCCCACGTCGGAGCCAGCTGGAGGTCTCAGCGGAGAAGCTGCCTTCCCTCTGTGGGTACAGCCCCTCCTAGAGAAGATGTCAGGCTCCAGTGGGGCGTGGCCACAGCCCCCAAGCCAGCACCACAGAGTGATACCCCTTCTCCAAGCCACACCTCCACTCCCAAGCTCCAGGGGCAGCGCCCTCTCCACTTGAACTTCAGCTCAGTCCAGCGTGGTGTTCCCCTCTCCAGGGCCAGAACTCCCAAAGTCCCCCAGCAGGGCAAAGGTCAGTCCACCTCTGAATTCCTAGTAGGAGCCCAACGAGGTCAGAGCCGCAGAGAGCAAGAGCGGAGGGCTGTGCATGCTGACCATGTGGCGGGTACACAGCCCCCAGGGTGGGGTGCCTAGAGGAGAAATGAAACCGTGGAGAAGGAAAACATGACCTCTGCTTTCACATCAGCCTGTCCCCTGGGAGTAAAGATCGGGTGAAAGAGACCCTTTTGAAGTCCTTTTTACATTAGTAAGGCTTTTCCACAAATTAGTTGTATATTCAACTCTCCTCTAAGTAAAGGTTACCCATGAGGGAAGGGATGGGCGACTAGACTTCTAGGTGTCGCTGGGGAACGTGTAGACCGCCCCCGGCCGCCCCAGCCTCAGCAGTGATCCCTCTGGGGTAGGGCCGGAGCAGAGAAGCTGTAACTGCTGGGAGGAGGGTCAGCCCATTAAATATGACCCAGGGTCTCCTTGGCCAGGGGCTCCTGCAGGAGAACCCACAGCCCCATCCCCACCCCAGAGCCAGGAGGCACCCAGAAGACACTCTGAGCTCTTTTTCAAGCTCTGGTCCACTCAGACCCTGTGTGTCGAAACCTAAAAACACATCTCTGAGCACAAACACATGAATCCCTGTTCAAACACAAGAGCACACCCCGGAATAAATCCTGGGAATACACAGGAACTGACTCCTACACAAACACACACACACACTTCCTCCTCCTCCCTGCCCACCCTACTCCCAGCCCCAACATACAGCTTCTGGGGCCAGCGGGGCCCCCTCTGCCAGGGTACTCTCTTCCCCCATCCCTCGAGGAGGGCACTGCCCACCGGCTTCCTTCAACTTCAGCCCCAGCTCCACCGGAGTTTGTTTGTCAGGCTGCAGGTCCCTTGGGCCATCAGCCAAGAAGCCTGAGCTTCGGGAGGAGCCAGGAGTGGCTGAACCAGCCCTCTGGGGAGCTCTGCATCTCCAAAAGTTGAGTAAAGGGAAACCCTGGGCTCCTGGCTCGGGGCGGCCAAGCCAAGCTCCCTGGCCAGGAGCCCCACACCCCTGTTGGACTCAGAGGTACCTGGGAAGGTGAGTCGTGGGGGAGGCAGGCTGCAGGAAAGCAAGGGAGGAGGATACACAGTCTTGTAAAGGTGTCCTCAGGGGTGGAGGAGTGTCCTGGGGCAGCCGGTGGCCAAGGTCAGACAGGGGGCGGAGGCCGCTGCCCCAGAGGAGGATGCCCCCGCCAGCCCCTCGTGCTCACTCACCATCCTCCTGGCCTGTCCCAGCCTCTCTGCACCTGCAGCTAATCTTCATCCGCCCGCATCCACCCGCACACAAATCCAGGACACGCCCCCGCTCACCTCCTGCCCCATTCGAGCCTTGTGGGCTCAAGCCCTAAGGCATGAGCAATTCCACACTCAACCTGGCACCCAGTCCTGGAGGTGGAGGAGGGCAAGACTGGGGCAGTCAGGGCCTGGGGACTGAGGAGTCCGGAGTCTCGAGCTTGCTCGGCCGGTTTGTGCCTCACCCACACCGCCTCTCTCCAACCCCCTCTCCCCAGAGCTGCTGGCCTGGGGTCCCACGGGATGCCCCTGGGCGGGCACCCTAAATCTAATGGAGGCTGGTGCCCAGGGTCAAGCCATGAGCCAGACCGCTGGGTGCTCTGTCACTCGGGCCCAGGAAAACCCTGGGCTCTGCCAGCAGCTCCTCCCCTCTGCCCTTTGAAGAGCCGTCCTTGTTCTCAGGCTGGAAGGGTGGCCAGTGTACAAGCAACCCCCTCGAGGCCAGCTCACACCCAAGGCTCCTTCCAAGGAAGCTGGGGCCGTAAGCCGACTCGGAGCAACCGAGGCACGGAAGAGTCACCGAGCCCGAGAAGGCCCAGGAGGCCAGCCTCCACGGGGCCCTGGCCCCATCTGCAAGTGGGAGGCCCCATTCCAGCCTCTTCCGAGAGCCCTCATTCTGCCTAGGAGCTGTCAGGATCAGGGTCCCAGGACACACCCAAGCCTGGCCAGCCCACCTGGCCTTCCCGGCCTGTCAGTCCAGCTGCTCTAGAAGGGGAACATTTTCTTCTCACTCTATTTGGATAGCTGCAGGGACAGCCACAGGGAGCAAAGAGGGTCTGATTATTGATGGAGGCGGGGTGCAGGGCCTCCGGCCTCTGAAGGGGCTGAGGGCCTGGACCTGGGAGGCCTGGGCTCCACTCCCCGACAGGGTCAGAGCCCCTCAGCACCACCACAGAGAGAGTAGCTGGAGGGGCTCCCCAGGCCCAGGTCCTGGGAGACAAACTCCCATCTTTAGGGAAAGTGATCAGCGTCCAGGTCGGGTGAGGACACCTCTCAGGCCCAGGCCCCATCCCACCCCCAGGCTCCGCTCCCCTCCTCTGCAGGTCCCAGGCTGACAGCTGGGGGCTCCAGCAAGGCATCCACAGGACAAAGGCAGAGGACCTGGAAACCGATCTTCTTCCCTGGGAGGCAAGAAGTGGAACCGCGGGGTTGAGCTAAGGGCCTCTCCTCCCTCCACCCTCCTGTCTACCTCCTCGAGAGCCGGTCTCGCGCGCGCCCCTCCCCTCTCCTGCCAGTCCTTGTCCCCTTCCAGCCGCCCCATCCTGGTGTCTCCTTGTCCCCATCTCCAACTCCTCCTGCCTGCCTCCCCCGCCCCGGTTATGTAAGGGGCCCGGGAACACACAGAGGGAGCTTTGTTGTCAAACCAAATCCATACGGAGCCGGGAACGGCCAGCGCAGCTGTTCACCATTCCCTCCGCCTTGGCAGGGGTGAGACACCAGGCAGGAAGCCCCCGCACGCCTCCCTTTTGGAGGGTGGGGGGCGAACGCTAGCCCCAGGGCCCCCAGGCAGCTGAATGGGTTGCCAGGGATCAGTCACCATCTCGTGGGACCACAGCAGGGGACCAGTTGGCCCCCAAGACAGAGCAGAGCCTGGGTGCAAAGCCAGGGCCCCCACACCCAGAGAGGAGAGCTTAGGGCTGGGAGAGGGCTACACCGCGAAGGCTTAGCGGGGCGCCCAGACCGACACCAGTGCACCCTATTCTTGTCTGCCCATGGATGCAGGCCTGTGTTCTGTCGGGCACACAACCCATGGACACACTCATCTGTGTCACTTGAAAGGCATCTGAGCAGAACTCTCCTCTCTGCTCTGACCAGCCTCCGCCACCCCAGGTACCTCTGGGGAAAAGCCTTTGTGCTCTGGAGAGAAGAGGTGGGGGTCAGAGGTCAGAGGCCAGGGAAGCTCCACCAGCCAGCATTTCTTGGCAGACCCTGTAGGTCCAGGATGACAGCCTGCCTTCCCGCTCAGGAAGATGTCCAAGGAGGCAGGTGAGGGCCTAGGAAGCTAAGCCTAAGATGAGAGCATCAGCACTTGGGGGCGGCAGGCCCTAGCCCTTCACCAAACGCAACTGCTGGACAAGCCATCTCAGTCAAAAAGGCTGGGGCTGCCAAGGAGGAGGCCCTCCGGAGTCTCCATGGCCTGCAGGGCGCCCACCTGACCCACCCAAAGTCCAGCTGCCACGTTAAGCAGAACTGTGTGGGTGCCAAGACCTGCAGGGGGCTGGGGCAGAGGGGCAAGGGAAAGAAGGGAAGGTAGACACAAAAGAAGAGGGGTAGTTGGAGAAGAAAGGGAAAAAAATCTGAAGGAGGAGGGAGGGAAGCGGTGGCAGTGTGGGGGGCTCAGAAAAAGAGAAAGAGGAAAAGGACCAAAGACGGGACTAAAGGAAAAGAGGACACGGCAACCCACTCCAATATTCGTGTCCTGGAAAATCCCGTGGACAGAAGAGCCTGGCAGGCTACCATCCATGGGGTTGCCAAGAGTGGGACATGACTTAACATAAAGGAGAAGAGAGAGAAGGGCCCACCCAGCCTGAGAGGATGTCCCCTGGCAGCCCTCCCACACCCTCTGAGCCAGACAGGTGGTCCAGGAGAAGCAGGACAGGGTAGGGGAATTTCCAGAGAACTGGTCCCAGCCCAGCCAGCCCCACCATCAGCCATGCCCCAGGGGTTTCAGCCTCAACAATCCTACATCTTTGGAACCTAGAAGATAAACCATGACCTCAGAGAAAGGAGAGATGGGGGCAGGGGGGGAGCACAGGAGAGGTAGCTCCTGCCTGGGGCAAGAGTCCCTCTGTGACCTAGAACAGTGAGTTCCTTTTCTGTCTCAGCTCCCACCTTTGCAAAAAGGAGTTACCAAGAGGCTACTGTGTGCCATCCTGGTGCCGGGGATGCAACGGGAAGTCAGGCGGTCGAAGGTCCTGCCCTAGAGTCAGTCTAACATCAGCCTCTGAGGTCTCCCCAGCTCACGTCTATCGTCTGTGCTGAGTGACCGACCCAGTGCACTGCAATCAGATGTGCTGGTGGAGAATCGGAGCTCCAGACATGCCGAAGATCACACAGCCGGAGGCAGGCAGAGAAGACAGACGGCACCTGCCTGGCTTTCTGGCCCCCAAAGAAAGTGCTCTTCAGACTCTGGGCCCCTGCCCTGAATCACAGAAAGCGCACCAGCCAGCATTTACAGAGCCGGACCCCAGGCGCTAGGACGTTATCAGATATGCACTCTCGAAGTAAAGGTCACCAATGAGGAAAGGGATGGGCGGTCAGACTTCTAGGTGTTGCTGGGGAACATGTAGAGCGCCCTCCGCTGCCCCGGTCTCAGTGATCCCTCTGGGGTAGGGCCAGCGAAGAGCAGGTGGAACTACTGGGAGGAGAGCTAATGCTCAGCCCATCAAATATGACCCAGAGTCTCCCTGGCCAGGGGCTCCTGAAGCCTCTATGGGGAAACAAGGAGGCAGACCGGAGACCCCACAGCCCCATTCCCACCCCAGAGCCGGGAGGCACCCAGAAGACACTCTGAGTTCTTTCTCGGGTGATCTCTGCTCTGCTCTGGTCCACTCTGTCAAAACCTACAAACACATCTCTGAGCTCAAATACGTGAATCCCTGCTCAGACACACCCCGGAATAAACGCTGGAAATACACAGGAACTGACTCCAATACACACACACACCCACACACACCCACACACACATATGCACTCGACCTTCCTTCCAGACAGGGAAGAGAAAGAGCACCTGCCCAGATTCTCGGTCCCCAAAGGAAGTGCTCTGTGATTCAGTGCCCTGAGTCACAGAAAGCACACCAGCCAGCATTCACAGAGCCGGACCCCAGGCGCTGCGACGTTTGTGGAAATGAGCTCTCGTTCAGAGGTGCTAGTGCGGCCCTGCCCTCCCAGGCATCTGAGCCCCTCTGGGCTCACGGGAGAGTGGGGGACAGGGTCCGCTGATATCACAGGTTGGGACTCAAGGGGTGTGCAGGGCCATCAGGGAAGCCTCAGGACGGGCTCGAGCTGGATGCTGAAGGACACCTGCAATCTAAGAAGGGGACTGCCACTGGCACCCAAGTCACTGTCAGGGAGGGGCCAGTGGAAGCAGAGGCCGGAGCTGAGGACATGGACCCAATGCGGGTTTTCGAATAAAAAGAGTTTTAAGTCAAGACACCCTCTGTCCCACTTTCAAATGCAATTTTATATGGGACTCCAATATGTAGAAGGAGTTGTTTGGATTGAAGCAAAAACGGGGGTGAACCCCCTCCCAAGCCCTTACTCCTGACATGAGACCCTAGAGGGTTCCATTCCAGGGGTGCTTTTCTTGGACCCAAATAATGTGTGAGGCAGGAAGGGAGGTTAGGACCAGTCTGTGCAAGGACCTGAAAGCAGGGCTGAGGAAGGGGGATGGGAGCAAGAAGGTGACCAGCTGGCCCTGGTGTAGGGGCACAGAGGGGAGGCCCTCCTGGGGGGCAGCTTCTTGCTCATCCCCGCCTTGGGGGGACTCCTGCTTGCCTCTCCCAGGTCTGAATAGGCTGCTGGGCCAGGTCCTCAACAGCCTGTCAAAGGCAAAACTCTTCTCCCTTCACCCCAAGAAAGTGTGTGCGTGCACAGTCAAATCCGACACTTTGCGACCCCACAGACTGCAGCCCACCAGGCTCCTCTGCCCATGGGATTGTCCAGGCAAGAAGACTGGAGTGGGCGGCCACTTCCTCCTCCAGGGGATCTCCCCGACCCAGGGATTGAACTCATGTCTCCTGCATCTCCTGCATCGGCAGGTGGCTTCTTTACCACTGGCTCCACCTGGGAAGCCTTCACCCTAAGAAATGGGGGAAGTGGAGCGGGGACATGGTGAAGACAAGGTCGTATCCAATCTATATTCTCCATCCACTCATCAAACAAATATTTCCCGAGCACTTATTACGTTAGACACCATTCCAGGCAAGAATAACACGGCAAAGAGCATGACAGGTTTCTGGAACTTACATGAAAGCACTCAAGAGGCAGGGAGGAAAACGCCTTGAAAGTTTTCAAACCCGTTCACACCACAAACATGCCCCTCCCACGCCTGCATCGCCTGGGGACCATCCCTGTCAGGGCCACGGTTGAACCTCATCAGTGAGAGGGCAGGTTCCCCACCCACCCCCAGGCAGAGCCTTCTTCCTGGAGTCTGCAGATGGCCGCACTGAGGACCTTGTTCCCTCCCCTCCCTAGGCAAGGGAGCCCACAGAGCGCTGGAAGCATTGTTAAATGTGCCAGTTTTATTTTTCATCACGACAAAGGACGAAGCTTCATCTCTAGTCCTGCTGGCTCTGAGTCACTTGCTCAGAACCCAAGGAAACAAGCTGGCTCCATTCTCACCTGCCCAGAGCTCCCAGGTCTCTGGGTCCCTGCCATTGCCCATCTGCTTTTCAAATGCAATTTTATATGGGACTCCAATATGTAGAAGGAGTTGTTTGGATTGAAGCAAAAACGGGGGTGAACCCCCTCCCAAGCCCTTACTCCTGACATGAGACCCTAGAGGGTTCCATTCCAGGGGTGCTTTTCTTGGACCCAAATAATGTGTGAGGCAGGAAGGGAGGTTAGGACCAGTCTGTGCAAGGACCTGAAAGCAGGGCTGAGGAAGGGGGATGGGAGCAAGAAGGTGACCAGCTGGCCCTGGTGTAGGGGCACAGAGGGGAGGCCCTCCTGGGGGGCAGCTTCTTGCTCATCCCCGCCTTGGGGGGACTCCTGCTTGCCTCTCCCAGGTCTGAATAGGCTGCTGGGCCAGGTCCTCAACAGCCTGTCAAAGGCAAAACTCTTCTCCCTTCACCCCAAGAAAGTGTGTGCGTGCACAGTCAAATCCGACACTTTGCGACCCCACAGACTGCAGCCCACCAGGCTCCTCTGCCCATGGGATTGTCCAGGCAAGAAGACTGGAGTGGGCGGCCACTTCCTCCTCCAGGGGATCTCCCCGACCCAGGGATTGAACTCATGTCTCCTGCATCTCCTGCATCGGCAGGTGGCTTCTTTACCACTGGCTCCACCTGGGAAGCCTTCACCCTAAGAAATGGGGGAAGTGGAGCGGGGACATGGTGAAGACAAGGTCGTATCCAATCTATATTCTCCATCCACTCATCAAACAAATATTTCCCGAGCACTTATTACGTTAGACACCATTCCAGGCAAGAATAACACGGCAAAGAGCATGACAGGTTTCTGGAACTTACATGAAAGCACTCAAGAGGCAGGGAGGAAAACGCCTTGAAAGTTTTCAAACCCGTTCACACCACAAACATGCCCCTCCCACGCCTGCATCGCCTGGGGACCATCCCTGTCAGGGCCACGGTTGAACCTCATCAGTGAGAGGGCAGGTTCCCCACCCACCCCCAGGCAGAGCCTTCTTCCTGGAATCTGCAGATGGCCGCACTGAGGACTTGTTCCCTCCCCTCCCTAGGCAAGGGAGCCCACAGAGCGCTGGAAGCATTGTTAAATGTGCCAGTTTTATTTTTCATCACGACAAAGGACGACGCTTCATCTCTAGTCCTGCTGGCTCTGAGTCACTTGCTCAGAACCCAAGGAAACAAGCTGGCTCCATTCTCACCTGCCCAGAGCTCCCAGGTCTCTGGGTCCCTGCCATTGCCCATCTGCCACTGTTCCCTTCCTGTAACCTTCGAGCAATGGGTCCCCGGGGCAGGGCCCCGCTACCCCCACTTCTCTCCTGCCAACCCTGCCAACCAGGCCTCCCTCCGCCTGACTGGAGCAACCTCTAAGAAGCAAAAAGGATGTGGGTCTTTGAGGATCCTCTCTGGTCTTGAGCCAGCCCAGGACGGGGTTCAGGAGCACCCTGGAACAAAGGCACCACAGCCCGGCAGGAATCTAGGGGTGTTGGGAGCAGCTGCCAAGGCAGGTCCCCAAGCTCAGACCCCAGAGGACCCCTCCCCACCCCCAAGTGTTGCCACTGTTGCCGGATAAGGCCTTGTGGGCAGCAGCCAGGGGGCCGCATTTCCAAGGAATAGGAGCCGGCGGGCAGGCCAGATGGAAGCAATTACCGGCGGGAAAGCAAAAGAGGTGGGTGCTGGCAGGGACTGGGAGGGGCTGCAGGAGCAGAGAGGGAGGAAGGGGGACCTGGCCCTGCCCAGATGAGAGAGGCAGGGGTTTGGAAGCCCAGGATCAGCCAGGCCAGATGTGGGGTTCAGGGCCGTACAGAGTTCTGGACTGCGAATCAGGAGTGTTCCCCTTGGTCACCAACACCCTGTAGCCTTGAGCAAACCCTTTCACACCTCCGAGACTCGTCTTCTTCATAGATCTCAGGGAAGGGTAAGATGAGCTTGGGGAACAGTAAAGAACTGGGCTGAAAAGCACAAGATTTTGGATGCAGGCAGAGTCCCAGCTCAGCTGCTTAGGAGCTGTGTGACCTTGGCCAAGTGGTCTAATCTTCCCACGCCTCCCTGTCTTCATTTACAAATGGGCTTAATGAAAGGGTCACACGAAGCGATGTAAATAAGTGAACAGCACAGTTGTTTTTTTTTAGAGGTTTACTGGGCCAAGCTTTTAATAAGTGTTTGATAGGTAAACTGTAACCACTTTTGTTATTCGCTAAGTCCCTTTTCACTAGAAGGCCAGGTATTTGTGAAGGCTGCCCCGGCGAAGGACACGGGGCAGGAGCTTCACCAAAGGCCCTGGAGCCCACACCCTGGTGGAGGGTTTGGACCCACGGCAGAAACAACGGTGAGCCAGCCCAACGCTCTGCAAACAGCTTCCTGTCCTCTTTCTAGCAGCCATGTTCCCCAACCTCCACAGGAGAGCAAGATCCCAGAGTCCCCAACCCGCTCAGGCTTAGGAGGTAAGCCGCACCAGGCCTTGCCCACCCTCGAGGTCTAAGTGGACACCTCCTCCAACCCCCCGCAGCAGCACCCTCCTCCCTCCTAGGCTTGGGGCAGAAGCCAGGGCTTCAAATTCTAGAACAATCACATCGCGTCTCTGCAGGGTGGCTTTGCGGGGGGTAGAGGTGGCAGAGATAGGGCAGTCATCTGGCTGCAGGGCTACGGGTCCCAGGCAAGGGGCCAAGATTGAAAGAAAGCCTGCAGCTCAAGATGGCCTTCCTCATCAGAAGAGCAATCAACACGGGGCAGCCCCTGGCAGAGTTTCCCCCTCTGTGGGCCTCAGGGGCGCCAGTGGGAGGCCTGTCGCACCTGCCTGGGGCCCAGGCATCACTACAGCTGCTCCCACTTGTAGCAAACACTTGACCACTTCCTCCATCTGTAGAATAAAGGGCGTCACACACACACACACACACACACACACACACAAGGATTGTGGTACAGGTCAGGAGTGAACTGGAGTCCAGGCGTGGCCAGCAGCCCCTCCTGGCACACTCAGAACAAGCGTGCACAAGTGCTGAGCGCCTCCAGGAAAGGGTGACCAACGAGAGAGGGGAATTAATGACTACAGGCACCCAAACCTGCCCACCCTAGGCACTTCCTCAAGGAAACCAAAAGGACAAGAATGGAGAAGGACCTGAGGTGGAGAGGTATGAGAAGCTAGCTAGTTCCTGCAAAAGAACGCATACCCCCAGGCAGCTGAGGAGTCGGGGGTGGGGGAGGGTCAGGTCCTGCACACTTTCTGGGTGTCCCCCTACCTGACTGCCCTGCTCCCTAGCACCCACAGTCCAACCCCCAGGGCCTGGGAACTCAGCTGGGTTCTGGTGGCTGTAACAAGCTATAGGTCTGGTCCTCAGTTTCTGGGACCTTCTGGGACACTGATCTGAAGGATCCCTTTCAGGAGACTGGAGGTCCCCACCCTATCTTCATGGGCTGGGATCATGGTGTATTATTGCAAGGTGGAGGGACCCCTTCTCCATGACAGAGAGGTCAAACTGTTGAGCCGCTCTGAGTGGAGGAATCCACCCAGAGAATGCACCCACATAGGGCCTGGGTGGGCACACAGTGCAAGGTAGATGCCGGGCCAGCAAGGGTAAACCACAGATGATCACAAGGCCCAGGAAGGAAGGTCTGGCCTCAGCTGTAGAAAAGCGGGGAAGAAAGTGTTAAGTGTCAGTCACTCGGTCGTGCCCGACTCTTTGAGACCCCATGGACTGTAACTTGCCAAGCTCCTCTGTCCGGAATTCTCCAGGCAAGGATACTGGAGTGGGTTGTCATTTCCTCCTCCAGGGGATCTTCCAAAGGCAAGGACTGAACTCAGTCTTCTGTATTGCAGAGTCTTGACTGTCTCTTCTCTCGCAGGCAGAGCCACCAGGGAAGCCCTTCCTTTCTAGGACTTGTTACAGTTCTAAGAGGAGCAGATTCTCGGTTCTAAACCAGAAAACTGGATCTTAGGGATCTAAAAGGACTGGGAGGGTGGAGAGGCCAAAGAAGTCTGTTTCTGAGGAGTGGGAGTGAGTCACTGCTTTGGGAAGGGAAGTGGGTGAGGGACGAAAGGGAAATCAACTCAGAAGGCACTGAGGACTGCCGTGGCCTGGGCCTCCACTCACGGGCAAGGGACCCTGTGGCACCAAGCAGCAGCCCACTCCCAAGCCACGGACGCTGCTCAGCCCCCAGGTCTAGCACGAGACCCCAGGCTACTTTCTAACTCCTCCTACCATCCACCCTCCCTCTGAAGCCCTGATGACCTGGGCTCTTGGGGGAAGGTCCAGACTCCTGGCTCTCCTTCAGGTACTGGGAGGGAGGCCCAGGGCCCAGAGGACAGCCTCAGATCTCCTGCGCAGCACATGGAGGTTGAGGGACGGGGCACGAAGAGCCTCGCAGTGGAGACTCAAACCAAGCCAGGTACAGGCCAGAGGGACCTGAGCCATGTCAACTCGGGCAGGGGGTATTTGCCGATTAGCTCCCAGCAAAGAGAAGAACCCCCGGAAGTTCATTTCTAGGCCCCAAGCAGCTGGCACCTCGCGGGCAACCTCTCTAGGATTATGGGCAGACTTTGGAGAGTCTCTTTGGAGAGTGTGGGAGAAATGCTGCTAAGAGCAAATACTCACATACCTCTGCCTCTGTGCAGGTAACTTCCATGACACTCAGAACCTTAACGATTCCTCCCTGCCCGCCCCCCCAGAAGATGACAGGGCGGTGGTCTAGACAGGGCGGGCGGCAGAGCACAGCTCAGGAGACAGTGGCTTTGGTTTGTGCCTCTCTGCCACCTTAGCCGTGCCAGGCCCGTTCCCTAGGTTCTACAAAGAATAAGTCTGCCTGAACTTGGCTTCCACACTGTGCCTCCACCCCCCACCCTACCCCGGGGGATGGACAGCACAGGCTGCCCTGAGAAGCGAGAGGGTGTGCCAGCCTATGGGTGGTCAGGAGGTCAGATGGGCACAGCTGAGCCCCCCGGCACTGTCTGCAGCCCCAGCCCTCTGGCGGGAGCCCCCTACCCTGGCTCAGGACACAGTCTGGGAGACAGGGGAGCAACAGCAGTAGATGAGGCCTCAGATGGCCCAGGCAGAGCCTCCCCCAAGACTGGCAATGGAGGGGCCAGTGCTGACAGGCATGCTGGCAGCCCAAGGTTTTGCCAGGGAGGTCCCAGCTAGCAGGGGCCCCAAGGGGGCACCCAGCACTGACAACTGAGCCCAGAGACTCTACCCTGGACTGAACTCCACCCCAACCCCATCCCTCCCCACTGCCCACCAGCCAGCCAGGTCCCAGACACAGTATCCTAGGCCCAAAGACCCCCAGGAACGTGGACTGGTGTCTTGGGCACGGCCGGCCTGCAGCTAGCGACCCCCACGCTTGGGCTCTGCTTGGCGACCTTGGGTTTCCTGCACACAGGCGGCCCCAACAGAGCCTGTCAATTCTAGCCAAGCCAGCCCGCCGACCTCCTGGACCTGGTGGGGCAGTTGTGGGGAGCAACCATGGCTCAGAGGATGCCCAACGCGGAGGCGGGGGGCCTCTTCCGCCTCGGCGCAAGGCTGGGGGCTAGAAACTTTCCAGAGAGGAGGACCGTCCCGTTCGCTCACTCCCTGGGAGCAAAGACAATTGGCTTTCCGTGGAAAATCCCATCCAGAGCAAAGAATCCCTGGGCTGTGGCCGCCCCTCCGGGACCTCGACCCGGACCGCGAGGCGCCCACGTGCCCGGCCCGACCACCTCCCCTATCTCGGCGCCGGGCGGGGTACCGGGCGGCGGGGACCCGGAGGTGCTCCCCGCCCTCGCTGGCCGGCCCCACGGGGACCGGCCGCCGCGTACTCACCCTCACGGGTGGCGCGGGGCGGGGCAGGACGGCTCCGCGCGCAGCTCAGATCCGCTAGGCGCACGGGCTGGAGGCGCGGCGACTCCGCTCGGCCCGGTCCCTGTCCCAGGCGCGGGGCCGGCCTGGGAGCGGGCAAGTCCGCCTGCTGGGAGGCGGGAGCCCGGGCCCCGGCGGGGCGGGGAAGGGGGCCGGACACGCTTGCGCACACGGCCGGGGAGCCGAGCGGGGAGCAGGCAGGCAGGAGGAGGAAGGGCGGAGTGGAGGAGGAGGAAGGGCTGGGGTGATCCCGCTTACGGGCGGGGCGGGTGGCCGCCGACTCGGGATAGTGCGCCGGCGAAGCCGGCTGTCGGCGGGCTCCAGGGCGAAGGGAGCGGAGGAATAGACCGATCGGGCGAGCGCGAAGGGGTGTGTGTCGCGGGGTGTGGTGTTGTGGGGGAGGTGCGGTGTTGTGGGGGAGGTGTGGTGTTGTGGGGGCGGGTAGGAGGAGACTGGTGGGGTGAGGGCGCAGAGTTCAGGCGGGCGCAGCCTGTGAGTAGCACCAGGATGGATGTGCCCAGCGCAGCCCATGCACACCCTCCTGGAAACAATGAGCCCTACAAAACATTCGCCGCTCTCCCACGCCTGGAACCGTGTCTTTCTCCCCCTCGGGAAAGTGAGGCACACCTCTCCCACGCACAGTAGCCAGGTGCCCTGGTCGGAGACCTGCACCCTCCCTTTGCACGAGTCTGGCCGTGCCACCCCCAAACTTCTCCCTCTGCACCTCCTTTGCACACCCCTTCTTGGCTTTGAGAAAGCGTCTTAGTTTCTGTTCCTTACTGAAGGCGCCAGGCATCCTGCCCCCAGGGGAAAAACCCGCCAGGCCCTTATAGCCTAGTGCCTGGGGCCTACCCACCTCAATCAAGCCAGGAAACTACTTAGGCTGAAGAACCGTCAGGAAGTCACCCGCAGGACAATCCCCAGACCCCAAGGCAGTTTCTCAGAGGTGAAGAGAGCCCTTAGTGTGAAGAGCTGGGGGAGGGGGGGTGGAGTGGGGAGGGGGTAGCAAAGCTCCAAGGCAAATGTAAGACCCCACCCCCCAAGAAAGCTTAACCAGCTAGTGACAAAGAGAAGGCTCACGTGGACGCCCACTCAAGGATAAGTTAGGATAGAAGCTAGTACAGATGAACCTATTTGCAAAGCAGAAGTAGAGACATAGAGGTAGAGGATAAATGGATGGACCCCAAGGGGAAAGGGGTGCGGGGCCAGCTGGGAGACTTTGGTTGACATGTACACACTGTCCATGGCAGTGGTGGTTTAGTTGCTAAGTAGTGTCTGACCCTTGAGGCCTCATGGACTGTAGCCTGCCAGGATCCTCTGTCCCTGAGATTCCTGACCCAGGGGTGGAACTCGTATCTTCTGCATTGCAGGTGGATTCTTTACCCCTGAACCCCCACGGGAGCCCATAATGACACATACTCACCCATATAGTATCATACAGAGTAGCGTGCAATGCAGGGGGTTCTTTATCAGTAGTGGAGGGAAGCCCTATACTGTTGATACTATGTACATAAAATAGATAACTAGTAAGAACCCACCTTATAGTTCAGGGAACTCTACTCAGTGTCCTGGGGGTACACTTATACACAGAGCTGATTCTCTTTGCTATACAGCAGAAACCAACACATTGCAAAGCAACTATATACTCCAGTGATTTTTTTTTAAAAAACCAACAGATTTCGTTTAATACTGATGTTAATACAAAATGTAATCAGATGAAAATGCCATGTTACCATGTTCTTAAAGTCGTTAAAAAGGGGAAAAAATGTTGTAGGGTTTTATTTTCACCTTTCTTTTCCTAGCTGTCTTTTGTGTTCACGCTTAGTCACTCCAGCCATGCCTGACCCTGTGAGCCCATGGACTGTAGCACACCAGGCTCCTCTGTCCATAGGGTTCTCCAGGTAAGAATACTGAATGGGTTGCAAAGTTGCAAAGGTAGGTTGATTCACAGTTCAGCTCTGTGATTCTAGTCGCTTCAGATACTGCTTTACTCACTTTGGGTCAGTGTCTCCCCTCTGACCCCCACCCCATGCACCACTAATCCTCCTCCAGGGGATTTTCCAGACCCTGGGATCAAACCAACATCTTTTATGTCTCCTGTGTTGGCAAGCAGGTTCTTTACCATTAGTACCACCTGGTAAGCCTAGATGTCTTTTAGGTAGAGATTTTTGGTCTGTTTACGTCTTATGTGTTAAAGAATTTGATTAGTCTTATGTACTTATAAATTCATTTTATCTTTTTCTTGCAGTTAAACTGCATAAGACCTAAAATAATGTTTCTATTTTTTTGTTATCTTTTTTATTAAATTTATTTCTTTTTAATTGAAGGGTAATTGCTTTACAGTATTGTGTTGGTTTTTGCCAATCAACATTTGAATCGGCCATATATATACGTAAAAAGAAAAATAGAGTAAGTTAGCACAGGATATGACTAAGTATAAGGCATGAGTAATTGACGAGGGGGGTTCACAGAAATGCCAGCTCTAAGTTCGCTTCAGCCGAAACTGGAGGGTGCATGGTCTGAGAAGAGGTAACTGAGGAAACACTCTGGCCTGCGTGAGCATAGTGGAGGAGGCAAGGTGAAGACAAGGGGCCTTGAGCGCATCTACTGATGGCTGTTCATTCTAAATCACACCGTGCATGGTGGAGGTCTTTCCTGCATCTCACCAGTGTCTAAATCACCAGTGTCCAAGCATAATTAATGCTTGGTTTTGTCAATCAAGCATTCACACAACAAATACTTATCTGGTATCAGCTCCAGCTCTGGCAGAGTGACTCAAGTCCCTGCTGGGGGGGCAAGGCTGAAGGGAGAGAGACCAGCCTCCCTGGTGCATGGGGCGGGGATCAGAGGGGAGACACTGACCCAAAGTGAGTAAAGCAATATCCGACGCGACTAGAATCACAGAGCTGAACTGTGAATCGACCTAGCTTTGCAACTTTGCAAACTCTTTAATGAACTCGATCTAAACACAGCTGGCAGTTCTTGTTCTGAACCACGTAAACTTCACCCTGTGGGAAAAATCAAACTGAAGGGCCAGCTTTGCTCTTGGAGACCTGATTTCCAACTCTGCCTCGGTCACTAAATAGGTTTAATTTTCCTGTTAGAAAAAAAAAAGATGGAAGTAACTGTAAATTATTCTAAGGGCTATTGTTGATGTGAAATTAGGCAACGGATATAAATTTGCTCCAGCAGTATAAGATAATGTTAAAAGTGTGTGCTCTTATCATACACGTGGCACCTCCTCCTCTAACCAATAAACTGTATTCAGCTCTCCTCCCTTCTTCTTTCCCCAGCTTATCCCAGGCCTGGTTACTGAGTGCCCAGAAGCTAACTGTCATCTAGACTCCTCCCCTCGGGCCACAGTGTGCTCACTCACGATTTTTTCCCTCTAGTTCTTTAACACAGCCAGATGCTTAGCTGGCTGCCTAGAACCCATATCATCTGCGGGCCGGGAGCAAAGTGATTCTGGTACTTCTTGCCTGAAGCCCCTCCCAGCCCACTTGCCCATCAGCAGGGCACTGGGAGTTGCTTAGCAAGAGGCAGTGTGGTGGGGTGACCCAGCTTCAGCTCTTAAAACTGTTCCTTTCGGGGCCAGCTGTGCCAAGGATGAGTCAAGACACGCTGAGGATCAGTGGTCTGGATCCTGGCCCCCTTCCGAGCCATACTGCCTCCTTTCCCACCTCCAGAGCACCCGCTTTACCTCTCTGGCTCTGCCTCTGCTGTGGAGGAAGCTGGCGGACACAGCTCTGCTGGGGCGCTCAGGGGGCCTCTCTCTCTCTAGGGAGCAGAGGGAGGAGACGGAGGAGCAAGGGCTGTGGGAGGGGCAGGTGCACCTGGAGCTGGGAGGCCGGGGTGTGGGCCAGGGTGTGAGCCCTTAACACATGCGCCTCCCCAGGCCTCCGGCACCTGTCCCTTGAATGTGCCACGTTAGCATCCTGCCCACCGGGAGGAGGGAACAGCGAGATGCCGTTTGAAGAAGAAATAAACCCAATCCAGCATCTCAGACGCTTTTAAAAATAGCAACTTGGGGATGGTGTTTCAGCTCCTATTTTTATCAGATTTATACGGCTGGACGCTCGAGCTGTGCAGTTCCCAGGGATCTCAATAGCAGCGGACATCACTATTGTAGTCTTAGAAACCTGCCGTAAGGCCAAGGCTAAAATGCATTCCAGGAACCTGTCGGCTGGAAGAGATCCTGAGAAGTCATTGCATACAGCCCTCATCTCTTTCAGGGCCACAATCAATGAACCACAGAGTTTATGGCTCGCTTTTTGCCTTCAAGTCTCGGTTGCCATGACTTCAGTGCCGACTCTAGGATTTCATGGCCTTCTAATACGGAAGTCCTTTTTAATAGCTAACCCAAATATATTGGCTGGGTCCTTTAGGCCCTTCTGGCAGTGGGAAAATGGCAGCTAACATTTATGAGTTCTTGCCATGTCCACAAAATCCTCTTATGAATCCTCACGAAGCCCCTGGGGGTAAGCACTGCTTTCACTAACTCCTAGCTGATGAGCAGTTACCCAACTTGCCCAAGATTATATCTGGATATGGTGCAGGTTCTGTGGAGGGGTTACCAGACCATATTGGCACTGAAAAGAATGTACAACAGGATAATACCTTTCTCCGTAGTTTTGACTTTCATTTATTCCTGGTCCTGAAGGAGAAATTGGTCAGGGTGCTATTGGATGTGCTGGAAGCCACGTTTTAGGTTCTGGGCCTGCTGAGCCATGCTCTCCCTGAGTGTTGTGTCTTAGCTCATGGTGGTCGTTTGGCTCTCATTTTAGCCTGGAAGTCTGGCTTCTCCTGGTATAAGCTCCCATGGCCCCCTGTGCTTTTCTCAAAGTACTCAGGTTCGTGGAATTACTTTGTAATTGTGTCTATCATTGTTGTTGTTACAACCAGATTCAAAGGATTAGATCTGATAGACAGAGGGCCTGAAAAACTATGGATGGAGGTTCGTGACATTGTATAGGTGACAGGGAGCAAGATCACCCCCAAGAAAAAGAAATACAAAAAGGCAAAATGGTTGTCTGAGGAGGCCTTACAAATAGCTAAGAAAAGAAGAAAAGCAAAAGGCAAAGGAAAAAAGGAAAGATATACTCATTTGAATGCAGAGTTCCAAAGAATAGCAAGGAGCAATAAGAAAGCCTTCCTCAGTGATCAGTGCAAAGAAATAGAGGAAAACAACGGGATGAGAAAGGCTAGAGATCTCTTCAAGAAAATTAGAGATACCAAGGGAACATTTCATGCAAAGATAGGCACAGGAAAGGACAGAAATGGTATGGACCTAACAGAAGCAGAAGATATTAAGAAGAAGTGGCAAGAATACACAGAAGAATGATACAAAAAAGATCTTCATGACCCAGATAACCATGGGTGTGGCTAACCCCCGCTCCCACACACACACCATCGGTAACCACGATGGTGTGATCACTCACCTAGAGCCAGACATCCTGGAATGCGAAGTCAAATGGGCCTTAGGAAGCATCACTACAAACAAAGCTAGTGGAAGTGATAGAATTCCAGTTGAGCTATTTCAAATCCTGAAAGATGATGCTGTGAAAGTGCTGCACTCAATATGCCAGCAAATTTGGAAAACTCAGCAGTGGCCCTGGGACTGGAAAAGGTCAGTTTTCATTCCAATCCCAAAGAAAGGCAATGCCAAAGAATGCTCAAACTACCACACAACTGCACTCATCTCACATGCTAGTAAAGTAATGCTCAAAATTCTCCAAGCCAGGCTTCAACAGTACATGAACCGTGAACTTTCAGATGTTCAAACTGGATTTAGAAAAGGCAGAGGAACCAGAGATCCAATTGCCAACATCTACTGGATTATCGAAAAACCAAGAGAGTTCCAGAAAAACACCTACTTCTGCTTTATTGACTACACCAAAGCCCTTGACTGTGTGGATCTCAACAAACCGTGGAAAAGTCTTAAAGAGATAACAGACCACCTGACCTGCCTCCTGAGAAATCTGTATGCAGGTCAAGAAAGAACAGTTAGAACCAGACATGGGACAACAGACTGTAACCAAATCAGGAAAGGAGTACATCAAGGCTGTATATTGTCATCCTGCTTACTTAATTTATATGCAGAATACATCAGGTGAAATGCTGGGCTGGATGAAGCACAAGCTAGAAACAAGATTTCCAGGAGAAATATCTATAACCTCAGATACACAGATGGCACCACCCTTATGGCAGAAAGCAAAGAAGAACTAGAGCCTCTTGATGAAAGTGAAAGAGGAGAGTGAAAAAGTTGGCTTAAAACTCAACATTCAGAAAACTAAGATCATGGCATCCGGTCCCATGACTTCATGGCAAATAGATCGGGAAACAATGGAAACACTGAGAGACTTTATTTTTAGGGGCTCCAAAATCATTGCAGATGGTGACTGCAGCCACGAAATGAAAAGATGCTTGCTCCTTGGAAGAAAAGCTGTGACTAACCTAGACAGCATATTAAAAAGCAGAGACATTACTTTGCCAACAAAGATCCATCTAGTCAAAGCTATGGTTTTTCCAGTAGTCATGTATGGATGTGAGAGTTAGACTGTAAGGAAAGCTGAGCACCCAAGAATTGATGTTTTTGAACTGTGGTGTTGGAGAAGACTCTTGAGAATCCCTTGGACTGCAAGGAAATCCAACCAGTCAATCCTAAAGGAAATCAGTCCTGAATATTCATTGGAAGGACTGATGCTGAAGCTGAAACTCCAATACTTTGGCCACCTGATGCGAAGAACTGACTCATTGGAAAAGACCCTGATTCTAGGAAAGGTTGAAGGCAGGAGGAGAAGGGGACAACAGAGGATGAGATGTTTGGATGGTATCACTGACTCAATGGACTTGAAGCTCCAGGAGTTGGTGATGGACAAGGAAGACTGGCGTGCTGCAGTCCATGGGGTCACAAACAGTCGGACACAACTGAGTGACTGAACTGAGTTGTTTGTAATTATGTCTATCATTGTTGTCTAGTTGCTAAATCGTGTCCAACTCTTTGTGATCCCATGGACTGTTGTTGCTGGCCAGTCCCCTCTGTCCATGGGATTTTTCAGGCAAGAATCCTGAAGCAGGTTGCCTTCTTCAGGGTATCTTCCTGACCCAGGGATCAAACCCAAGTCTTCTGAATTAGCAGGCAGATTCTTAACCGCTGCACCACCAGGGAAGCCCAATTATGTCTGTGTGTCTCACTAAGTTGTAAGCTCCATGAGAGTTCTAGTTCCATATTCTTGTGTTAACAAAAAGAAAAACAGGGTAGATGTTCGAAACCTTGTTCTTTGAATTTAAACACTTTAAACAAATTTAGTCCATGTGTATTTTTTAACAGTGGCTAAAATTTGGTGACTTCAAGTTTACACAGACTTCAGAATCCCATGTAATTTCAATGAGAATATGGAGCAAACATAGGGTTGCCAACATTTATTTTGCTATGTGAGGATTTTCTGAAAACAGCTACTGTTAATTATCACCATCTTCTTACAGAAGAAAGGTCCTTTTAGGGTTCTATATACATGTTTGGAATAAAGATTTAGTCCTTTCTGAGAAGGAAGAGTTAAAAGACCCACATCAACCTATTCAGAAATAAAACAGATCCGTTAAACTCGTTTGGAAATACAAATATCACAAGAGAAACATTTTCAAATATTACTTTGTTCGCAACTGTTTCTTGATTTGTTTCTCCACTCCCAGGATCTGTGTTCAACAGAACTAGGCAACGTGGAGCTAACTGTCCAACTCCTCCTGAAATGTTATTTTTCTCAGTTTCATGAAGGAATGTTGACAAATATAGAACACTCAGCAATCTTGCCCTATGAGGAAACTTTTGGGCAAACTGAGGAGCCGAGGAAAAGCAGTCACGTCTCCAATCACTCTCCTCCCTCCCTACCCAGCCAGGAAGAAAGTCGGCCAAGGACTGGGGCCTGGCGCCGGTGGGGAGCCTCCGAAGTTTATGAGAAGGTGACACTCACCTCCGCTGCAGGAGTGCAGAGACTCACCGAGGACACGCAGCTAAACGCACAGGGACAGACGCCCATGCCATCAGAGAGGGCTGGCGGTGGCTCGTCAGTCGAGCGGTGCTGAGGCTTGAGGACTTTCTGCTCAGGATGCTGTCTCAGCGGAGGTGGGGAGTTGGGTGGGGTTCTGCCAAGTGAAGGCAGGAGGAAAGCTAAGGCAGAGGAGACGGTTCTCATTCTGCATCCCTCGGGCTGAGGACTGTCTGTCTGCCCCCTTGCCTGGGAGGCTGGGAGCTTCTTTATAGTCTTCTCTGGGTTCCCAGCCCTTAGGACATTGGCTCAAAAGGCATGTGAGTCAAAGCTTTGGATTCCATTGCAATCATGCCGCTTTGGCCTGCTGCGTGCACGATCGCCAGCAGATCCCTCTGTAGTGGGTCCTCATCCCTGCACCCCCTGACAAAGAAACAGGCTCAGGAGGCCTTGGGTCTGGTGCAGTAAGTGTTTAATAAGCAAGGTGAGGAACAAGCGAATGGAGCTTGGCTGTGAATCGGGTCTCCTGGTTCTCAGTCCAGGGTACGCAGAGTAAGGGCCACCCCGCCTCCTCTGCCTCCGTTTTCATCCTCCTTTCACTCTGCAAGACCCACATCCTACCTCCCCTAGCAGTGTGTCCTGAGGAAGCAAGATGTGGTAACTCATAGCCCCATGCTGACTGAAGAGCAAATGCCAGCCCCTCTCGGGCAGCGTGGTGCGTCTGGAAAGCGGGCCTCGTGTGTTAAGTACACATCGCCAATGTCTGCACCCGTGTCCCTGCTCTGCTAAAGCAGAGAGACGTCACTTTGCCAGATACGCCCTTGATGGCTTCCTATAGGTTATCAGCCTTGGGCGCTTCGAAGTCCCTTCCTGGCCTGGCAATTCTGTGGTCAGGGACCTAGGACAGTGGTCACACCTTGACCCGTGACTCAGGGCCTCCGGACTTCATGGCAACCATAGGTCACTGTGCCCTGCTGAGACACTGGATTTATCTTCTGGCTGCTCTAGGGCAGTGTGTTTTGTCTTCCTGTCCAGATAACGAACTCAAGGCCACAGGCTCTCTGACCAAGGAACAGAGGCAAAGGCAGGCGCCTTGGGCTTGCATCATCTGATTCTGATTAAGGCCTTCCGCTTCCAGGAGGCCAGCCTCCAGCCCTGTCAACAAGAGTTTATCAACAGGGCCAGCTCACACATGGGAAGTGTGAGTTAACGGTGGAGGGGAAGAGGAAGTGCTGTCAGAAAGACTATAGACTACTTCCAGAAAAGTTTCATATGTGGTGTTTTCTGGGGGGGACTCCCAGACATGTGGACCATCAGGAGGAAACACTAAGTGAGAAGGAAGAGAAAGGTGGTAGCAGAACAGCACTCAGTGAAAGCAGGGAGGCCCAGGACGTGACGTCAGCCGGGAGGGACCTGCAGGAGCCCTCCAGGTTGGCCGTGCCCACCCCCCTTCACCCTGCTAGGGTCTGCCCACTCCACCTCCCCAGGCCACACTGTGGGTCCATACTGAATTAGACCGATACTTTATTCTCATGCTGAGAAAAAGCCAGTACAAAATACATTAAAAAAAAAATTCACTTGGTGCAAAAAAACCCTGCTGCCCCCATCCCCCACAAGGGTGGTCTCTTCTCAGCTTCTCTGGGCCTCCTGCAGGAGCGCCAGGAGGGGGTCGTCAGCCCGGAGCGCAAAGGTGAGCGTGCGACGCTGGTAGTACTCGGGGTCCTGCTCCAGGTGGTCGATCACCTCCGCCAGCAGGTGGGCGCGCTCCACGCCGGCGCCCGGGGCCTCGAAGCCCAGGGCGGTGAAGTGCACGTGCAGGTGGTAGTACGAGGGCAGGTAGTGCAGGTACACGCGGAGCCTGTCCGCCGCCACCCGGTAGCGCCGCAGGATGGCCTCCTGGCAAGGAGCGGGGGGGCGGAGGGTCAGCTGCTGCCCCCACGCCGCCGTCAGAGCCCCCTCCTGCCCACAGCCCCCACCAGCCTCTCCATCGCCCCACCGGTGGCTTCGGGATCCCTGTCTGCCATTCTAGGGAGTCAGCAGGGGCAAGTGACAAGCAGCGAGGTGGAGATTTTCTTCCCAAGAAAGGGGACGGAGGCCTCGATCAGAGCTCCCTGCTTCCAACCTGCTAGAACACCTGCTTCCTCGGTCACTGCTGGGTCTCCAGGAAGTCTTGAAGGGCCAGCATTCCCAACACTGGGGGACTTGCTTGCCCTGGAGGAGTTACCAGACTTAAATCATCAAGTGGGTGGCAGGAAGCCTTTTTTTCCCCGCTCAGCCCAGAACAGAGTGGAGCCAGGCTGCGGCAGAGCTAAGGGCTTGGTGGCAGAGAAAGGCCGGGGGAGGGGACATGGGCAGGGCTGGACAGAGCTGGGAGGCATCACAGGATCCTCAGATTCTCGCTGGACTCCCAGCGGAAGAGGAAAGCATCACCCTTAGCCCCGGCTCCCTTGGTCCACCCCAACCTTGCATGGTGGTAGAGCTTTTTCTCCTCCAATCGCCTTGAGAAGCCTCTAAGCCTCTTGGAATTAAGAGAAGATTTAATTTCCAATGTAGGCCAATCCCTGAGGTGGCAGAGGTAAAGAAAGACAGGACCCCAGTGGGCTCAGAACACACGCTGGGATTATACTGTGCTCTACTGATCAGGTGCGCCCCTAGGGATCTGGGCATCAGGGTGACCACTAGGGCACCCAAAGGGCTTCCTGGAGGGCTGACCCACCTGAGAGGGTGCTGGAGTTGCCAGGGCAGATGCAAGTGCTGGCCTGACACCTCCCAGGTGCCCCGCATCCAGAGAAAAGAGAAAGGCAGCCGGGGACATGGTGGGGTCAGTAGGTGGGCAGGAAGGCAGGTGGGCACAGTGGGGAGGGAGCCAGAGGGGAAGGAGAGTGGTCCCTGTGCCCAGGTCCTGGCAGAGCCTCGGAGCAGGGCTGTTGAACCTCGACCAGGGGGAGCCTCTCCCCTGCTGGAAACCTTGGTAACGGCAGGCCTGGCATGGAGGTTGCACCATCCAGTGTCTCAGAGTGGAAACAAGGCTGAGGCCAACTCAACAGAATAACGGGTTCAGGAGGACCCCTCCAGATACCCAGGCCCAGATACGTGAAATGACCTGCCCGAGGCCACCCAGTGGGCTAAGGTCAAAGAGTGAGAACCAGGATCACAGCCCTAGATTTGAGACTCTCCTCTCCCCCACCATCTGCCCGCACCCCCAGGGCTCCTTTTAGCAGCCTTTTCATCCGATTCAGCAAATCGCCCAGAGGGAAAGTGTCCCAGAACGCCAGGTGCTAGAGCGTTCAGTCTCTGCCCTCGGGGTACACCAGGGGACACACGCAGATCCATGTCAGGTCGTAGACCATCTACCCAAGAAACACGTGTGGCATGATGCAGCTGTCACGGCTAACCCTGGGATGGGAGGGCATCCCACATGTGACCTGCAGGACGACAGGGAGCAGAATCAAGGACCCGAGCTGAGGAAGCCTGTGTGGGGTGAGGCAAGGGGGCTGAGCCCAGAGCTGAAAGGCAGGGTGGGACCAGGACCAGGGGCTTCCTGGGGCCATCTACGAGCCATCACAGGCCCCTGCAGGGCACCCAGAGAGAAGCCGTTTCACAGAAGGGTGGGGTGAGGAAAGGGGCCCAGGAACACATGGGAATCGGAGTGTAACCTCTCTGGGCCCTGGCATGGACTGGGCCCTGGGAACCTCACCTGCCCCTCCCGGAGAATGTTCCTGAGCAGCGGCAGGTGCTCTGGGGTGAGGTCCCGAAGCGACTTGATGCCCCGGCGATGGCAGATGGCAATCAGGTACAGGTCATCGAGCTGTGTGGAGACGGGCAGGGGGGACTGGGCTCAGCAGGGGCGGCCAGCCGTGGAGACTGCCCATCCTGGAACTGCTCCCGGAAGTCAGGACGCACCCCCACCCCAAGGCCTGCAGGGCCAGCCGCCGCCAATCCCAGGGACACCGTAGCCCGACCCAACCCCAGGCAAGGTGGGCGTCCACCTGCCCCGGGTGAGTGAGGGTAGTGTGAGGGAAGAAGCCTCTGCTTATTCTTCCTGCTCAAAAATATCACACGGGAGTATTTACATAGTCACAGCTGATGGGGAAGTAGGGGAGCAGAAGTAGGGGCGTTCAAGAAAATGTCATGAACCACTTTTATGGTCTGATGACCTGTACTAAGTGCTGTAAGACACAAGGGGAGAAGAGTGCAGGAGAAAGAAGGAAAGACTAGTGAGGGTGATCAGAGAGGAGACAGGGGACCTGGGTCCGGAAGAAGAGGGAGGGATTGGGAAAAGAGCACTGAGCAGAGGAACGGTGAGAAAAAAAATGGCTCAGCGGCATTGGTGGGGGGAGGGGGACTCCATGTGCCTGGAGTCTAGACAGGTGAGGGGCGGAGAGGCAAGTGCAGGGGAAGGGAGCCTGGGGCCCGCAGGGCAGGGAGCTCCACCTTGCTTCACCCTTGTCTCCCTTCCCTTATCTCACAGGGCTCATAAACAGCCCTTCCTGCCGTCCTTCCTGAAAACAGCGGCTGGCCGAAGACCTGGGGGTCACAACAGTACAAAGACCCAAGGCCAACAAGACCTTGAGCCAAAACCTTGAGCCAGAGAGCAAAATGACTCTTCCTCTTGCCCAGAAAACCCTTCCTGTCCCAGTCTCCACTTGCCCAAACCCTGGCCTTGGCCAGTTTCACATCCTCATGCAAAGCAAGCCCCAGACACCAGGGTTCCAAGGGCCAAGGCCTGGTGCAGATCCAGCAGCCCTCAGCTCTGCAGGCCAGGCTGCTAGATTCCTCAGTGAGATAATTTGGGGACCAAGAGTCACCCGGCCAAGTCCCCAAGGGCCCCAACTTAAAAAACTGGGAATGACACTTTCCAGATGGTGCCTGATGTCCAGCTGTGCTTCTCCATGCCAACAGTCTCTCCATGCCACACGCACTCGTCTCCGCCAGAGCCCTAAGAGCTGGGCTTTCTGCCCCAGACTGGCCACACATGAGTGCAGTGGGAACCTGCCAGCAGACAGCTAAGCGGAGCCCACCTGGGCCTCAGCTCTGCCTGCAAGTCCCTTCTGGACTCTTCCTTCTCGTGGCCTGTGTCCAGGACTCTTGTACAAGCTGAGACCCAAGGAGCAGCAGGAAACGAAGCTGTTTGAACTAGGAGTGTCTGCGTGTCTGTGAGTGTCTCTAGCCGTTCCGCGTTGTCACCGTCACAGGCCCTCCAAACAATAGCAACATTTGTTTAAATGGTATCTGTTGACAAATCCCAAAGATGACATTAAGTCACACCTCTCTGCTCCACTGGCATGGAATGAAGGATGAAGCCTGTGCTGGATGCCAGCTCACGGGCTGAGTGAGGGAAGGAAAACAAACCTGTCCTTTGATAGCAGGCATGACCCCGGATTTTCCCCAAAGGGCCCCGGCTGCCCAGAGAAATGATCTGGAAAAAAAACAGGTGAGGGGCTGGCAAGGGTCTCAGACTGGCATCCCAGAAGGCAGCACATCAGCCCCTCGGGGGAGACAGAGGCCATCAGCCTTGTCTACTCTGAGGCAGGGCAGCAAAGTCAAAGCAACGGCCTCCTGCTGCTGCTAAGTCGCCTCAGTTGTGTCCAACTCTGTGCGACCCCATAGACGGCAGCCCACCAGGCTCCCCCGTCCCTGGGATTCTCCAGGAAAGAACACTGGTGTGGGTTGCCATTTCCTTCTCCAATGCAGTAGTGAAAAGTGAAAGTGAACTTGCTCAGTCGTGTCCGACTCAGCGATCCCATGGACTGCAGCCCACCAGGCTCCTCCGTTCATGGGATTTTCCAGGCAAGAGTACTGGAGTGGGGTGCCACTGCCTTCTCCAAGGACAAAAGGGAGAATTGCTGGAGCTCTGGACAGCCATGGCTCCACCTCAGGAGAGACGCGGAGATTGAGCCTCCTGCCTGAGTGCCTTAGACACCAGGATCTACGTTCCGTGAGCTGAATGTGTCTGTGTGTCTACATGAACACGCACATACATGCTGACACGTGTAGTGTGTAAAGACTATGGAGGAGAGACAAACCTTCTCTTCTGGGGCAGGGATGTGGAGGAATGTCGGGTGAGGGAATGCACCTTCATCGCCCACTCTGTGTGCTGTTTGTATTGTTACCATGTACATGCTGGTGTTGGCATCCCTGGCGGCTCAGATGGTCAAGAATCTGCCTGCAATGCAGGAGATGTGGGTTCGATCCCTGGGTTGGGAAGATCCCCCGGAGAAGGGAATGGCAACCCACTCTAGTATTCCTGCCTGGGGAATTCCATGGACAGAGGAACCTGGTGGGCAAAAGTCTATGGGGTCGCAAAGAGTTGGACATGACTGAGCTTCTAACACACATGTAGATACATTAACTGGACCAATCCCTACATCCCCAAATAAGCCAGTAAAAAGGAATACACAGTTTCTCTCTACAGAGAACTGAGGAAGGGATTCTCTAATCTCCAGGGAGCCAGAGTCGCCAGCAGACATTTGGGACTTGATCAATACTTGTGGGGCTTCTCTGGTGGCTCAGTGATAAAGAAGCCGCCTGCAACCAGGAGACGTGAGTTCGATCCCTGGGTCGGAAGATCCCCTGGAGAAGGGAACAGCAACCTGCTCCAGTATTCCTGCCTGGAGACTCCCATGGACAGAGGAGCCTGGTGAGCTTCCAGAGGAGTCAGGCACGACTTAGTGACTAAAGAACAGCCGCAAAACATTTGTGAGACAGACGGACAGATAAACGGAAGGATGGACATTTTTTAACCATGGGCCACCAGTGACCGGAAAAAGACACGCTTCTGGGCAGAGCAGTGGCACGAGGGGCCGCCAGGGTGGCTAGAAGTCCCCGGAGAGCACATGCCAGACCTCCCTCTCCTCTGCCCTCCTCCGGCGGATGAGGATGAGGACAGAAGTCCAGGCCCGGCCCGTCTCCCTGCTGGACACACTGCCTAATTCTAGGGAGCCGTGGGCCTCAGTGTGCTGTCACAAGTCAGGGATGTAAGGCCCTTAACTGTGGCACCACAAGAAGACAAGTGGTAATGAAGTAAAGGTCAGGACAGTCACACCTGCCCGGTCAGCAAGTTAAAAGCCTGATACGCAAGCTGGCCCGAGGGCGGGTCGCCCCACCATGTGCTGGGACCCTGCTGCGGCGCCTGAAGCCTGCTCATTCTTAAGGGGACAGACAACGGGCAGTGCCCTGGGCAGGCCCAGCAGGACGCCTGCCAGCGCCAGGTAAGGAGGAGCGCGGGGGTCCGCTCTCAGTGCCACAGGCACCAGAACATCATGGCTCCTTGCATGGGGAGGCTGCGGCTATCCCCACATGGTCCTCGGACCACCACCTCCTGCAAATCGCAAGGTCTTCAGGGACCTCGTGAGTCTAAATTCCTCCTACCAGCGCCCCCACCCACCCCCACCTCCCTGCACCAGAATGGCCAGCACAGGGCTGCCCGAGGGAGTGGATGGGATTGGCAGAGCCCCCCGGGGTCCCTACCCAACGGGGGCTCTGGTTTGGTCCCCTCTCCGGTCCTCTGCTCTCCCTTACGGCCTGAGTGGGGATTGGCTGTTGGGGGGTGGCCTCTGAATATCATCACCCAGAGGGGAGGGCGGGCTCCTCTGACCTTTCCGGCTCAGCGCTGAGACCTCTGGAAACTCCCTTCAGATTCCCTACCTGCCCTCTCCTTCCCCTGCCAGCCACATCCAGGAAGTCCCACAAGCCGCCCCAGGGGACAGCTGGCACGGGCTCACTCGTGTCTCTGAGCCCGAATCCTGTTCCCCTCACCCTGGCCACAGGCTCGGCTCCCCCGTCTCTTGGCAACTTGAGTGGTGTGGCTGGTCGGGAAACCCACCCGACCCAGCCAAGAGAATGCAGGTGAGCTTGGCAGAGGGCACAGAGGCCTGACCGGTGGCTGAGAGAGTGAGACGGGAGGCGTCCGCCCCGGCGGGACGGGCCTGACTCCAGATCTGTGTCCCTAGGAGACCTAACAATGACGTGAGGAACACAGAACTCAGAGGGGCCTGCCCGAGAGCCTGGATTAGTCACGGATTTCCCCTGGGAGGAGGAGGGGAGAAGTCTACCTGCTCCCCACCGCCAGCCCCCAAGAGACCAGGGCTGGCTTCCTGGGCCTTATCCGGGCCCAGTTCCAGTCTGGGTGGGCACAGCGCTGCCTGGACCCGGTGCCCTGCTGACTCCTGCTACTCTCAGGGAATGACAGTCCACCCAAAGAGGAGACAGCCAGCGAGCCTGGGGATGGGCCTCTCGGGGTGAGATGAGGGAGGAAGAGAGGAGGTGCACAGAGAATACAGAGGACTGGAGGGGCAGCGTGAGTGAAGACAGCTCCTGGGGAACCCACTCCCGAAAAGGCCAGGGGAGGGGGGCGCTCAGGGGCCAGGCAGCAGAGCTGAGAGGCTTTGGTGGGGGGACGCGCCTGGGCCGCCTGGCCCCCTCTCTGGCTTGGGCGGTGCAGGGGACTCCTCCGGCTGGTCCCTGTGGTTTCTGCCAGCCAGTGCTGCCTGGACGTGCTGGTGTCCAGGGCGTGGGGAGAGGTAAACTGTCCATTTCAGGACTCCGGGCGCCCCTGGAAGGGAAGGTGGCAGCCTCGCACTTGGCTGATGAAGGAATAGCCCGTGACGTCATGATGCAAACACTGCCCACCCTCACCCCTAGCGTGGGAGGTAAGCCAGAAGGGGCTTTAACTGGCCCTGCTGCTGCTGCTGCTAAGTCACTTCAGTCATGTCCGACTCTGTGCGACCCCAGAGATGGCAGCCCACCAGGCTCCACTGTCCCTGAGATTCTCCAGGCAAGAACACTGGAGTGGGGTGCCATTTCCTTCTCCAATGCATGAAAGTGAAAAGTGAAAGTAAAGTCGCTCAGTCGTGTCCAGCTCTTAGCGACCCGATGGACTACAGCCTACCAGGCTCCTCCATCCATGGGATTTTCCAGGCAAGAGTACTGGAGTGGGGTGCCATTGCCTTCTCCCTTAACTGGCCCACTGAAGGGTGAACATTTGTGTAAGTGCTCCCACTGCAGACAGCTCAGCCTCCCCTGTCGGTTAATTATGATCTGCTTAGAGAGAGAGACCAGCAGGAGGAAGAAGGGCAGGATTAAGGAGCGGCAGCTGGAGCGGGGCACTCAGAGACCAGAGAGGCCCAGCGCGAAATCCTTTACCTGCTGTTGGTTCCACTTGAGGTCGGGGATCAGGACAAAGCCGTCGGACGGATCCGGGTTCTCAAAAACAATCCGGTCGGCTTCAGCCTTCTTGTCGAGAATGTTGTACACCCACTGGAAGGAGGGCAGAGAGAGGGGGTTCACAGGCCAGTCCTCTCCCCAAGAGACACCCCACGCTGGGAGAGGCAGGCTCAGGGAAGGACACCCACTGTTAAAGGGGCACGAAGCTCAGGGGATCCACACTCAGGCCATCCTGGCTCAGGGGTCAGCTCTTGGGTCCAGAAGAGACTTCCCCTCTCCCACCACGGCCACCCAATAGAGGACACCATGGCCAGCTCCATGGGGGTCACTACAGCTGCCCCCCGCAAGGGTCCAGATGGAGCTCCCTGTTTAGGCCCGTCCCGGCCACCCCTGTGCACACGCTCTGCTCTGGCCTCACAGGCCTGGTCTGCAATCCCCTTCCACTGCCCACGGGACTCTGGTGAAGTGTCCCTGCGCCCCAACAGGACCACAGGGCAGAGAGTCTGCTGGGAGTTCCTTTTGCAGAGGGAGCTTGCCATGCGCCAGGGCAAGGAAGGGCTTATGTTCTGGAAGTAACTGTGTTGGGTTTCCCAGCCCCCCTGGGATTCTTGTGAGCGTGGGGTTAGCGCCTCTACCTGACCCGACATGGACCCTTCACGACGAAGCAGAAGGAACGCCACACGAGAGGCAACGAGCCAGACCCTTCCTCCCTTCCTGTCAACCCCGGGCTGCCAGCTCGCTCACGCCCTTTGATCAGCTGCTGTCCACCATCTTCAAGGACCCTTCCTTGAGCACTGCGTGGACCCCAAGAGCATCGCACTTCCATGAAGGTCCTGGTGGCCTCTGAGGAAGCCAGCCTGCAGCCTGGAGGTCAAGATACGAAGGCCCTGTTCTCATGGGGCTCCAACCCCTGGGGCCCACTCCACTCCACTGCCCCTCAGCGCTGAGAACCCTTTGCCAACGTGACTTCCTTCCTGGCCAGTGAACTCTGCCGGAAATCTGACAGGGAACCCTGCTGCAGAGCCAGAGAGGGGGCAGGAGTTGGGCTCACCCAGCTGCCCCTTCTGCCCCACGGTCAGCAAGGCACTCGAGCTGACGAGGGCTGGAGGGGAGGACAGGGCGCCGACACAGCCAGCCAGCTCCTTAGCCCACCACCAGGAGTGCTGGCATGGCAGGGTCAGCGAGAGCCAGGGCTGTCCCCTAGCCCCGTGGGGGCTCCCTTCCCACTGCCCCCCGAGTCCACATCCTGCACTCTCGGCCAGCAGAGCCAAGGCCAAGTGCAACTGTCTGATACGGAGAGGGACGAGGCAGAGGGAACCTGCCAGGGACGATCTGGGCCTCCCAGGCCCTCCAGTAAGACCCAGAGGCCAGTCACAGTAAGGTCAACCCACTAGAAAAGAGGGGCTTTCCCAAGGAAAGCCTGGCCATGCCACTTCCTGGGGAGGCCTGGAGGCCATCCTGCAGTGGCTTCTTTGTGCAACCCTGGGGCCAGAGCAATGCACAGCCCAGCAAGTTGAGAATTTCCCAGGGGAAGCATTTCCTCTCTAACTGGACATCTCTCTAGGAATGTGCCACTTGAGAAATGAAGTCAGTCAGATACTGATTGGAAATCTCCCAAAAATAAGTGGGAGGGAGGGGATGGTGGTTCTGCGTGGACAGCCCTGGGGTTGCCCAGCCCACAGCAGGGCCCTGCCTTCCCCCACAGCTCCTGCCTCCACCTAGAAAACAACATATCATCTGGGGGAGAATGAATGGGCTCTGGAGCCCAACAACATGGGGCTCATCTCTCACCTCCAACTCTAACAACTAGCTGCACGCTGCAAAGTGATCTCATCTAAGCTTTGGTTTCCTCCTTCGTCAAGAGGCGCTAATTATACCCACAGGTTAGGGCTGTGGTGAGGACTAAGCGAGAAAATGCTCACACAGGCATCCAACACAGAGCCCTGCCCAGGGAGGCAACGGAAAGCAGAACAGTTTCTGGGAAAGGTCAAGCTGGGCGTGCCTTAGGCCGCAACTGCAAGACCAGCTGTGGGAAGGGGAAAAAGGAGAGTGGATGAGAGCAAAGGAAGTGCGTTGATTCTGGGGCAAGAGAGAACCACGTGTGAGGCTGGAGGGGCACCCAAGGGCTGGGACGGTGTGGTGTGATGAAGGTGTGTTATGATGAGAGCATCTCGGGGACCAGGCAAGCCCGCAGGTGCGAGGACGTGCACCCAAGTTCACACAGTTCTGACCCAGAGTCCAGCCCCAGAGCCCACCAAGCGCCACGCCATCCATGTGGTGAGGGCCCCTGGGAGAGTGGGAGGGGCCTGGATTCACAGGACAGCTCAGCCCAGACCAGGGAGGAGAAGCAGGGGACGCAATTCACGCGCATCCCAGGGTGATGTCACAGGGAGGGGCACCCTGGGAAAGCAAGCCCGGAAGCCTCGGCCCCCCGGATGACGGGGCTGTGGGGACACTGGCAGCTTCTGGACCCATCTGGGCGGGACGTCCTCCCTGTGGGTGATGCTGGCAACTGCCCCGGGAGCCTCTCTCCTCCTTCTTCCTGTCCCCCTGCTCCTTGGCTGGCCCCTCTCCTCCGGCCGGGTCTCAGCTCCACGCCCTCCTGTTGCTCCTCGCAATTGCCCCCGGTGTGGACAACAGTGGCCACCCCTCTGGCGCCTCTTCTGTGTGGGAAATAGCAGCAGCCACATGGTACATGGCATGGCTCAGCCTCCGCCAGGACCCCAGGACGGAGGTGATATCTGTCACATTTTCCAGACAGGGAAACTGGGACTCAAAAGTGAAAGACAAGGACTTCCCTGGCGGCATGGTGGATAAGAATCTGCCTGCCAAAGCAGCAGACACAGGTTCGATCCCTGGTCTGGGAAGATCCCACATGCTGTGAGGCAACTAAACCCATGAGCTGCAACTACCGATCCCATGTGTCTGCCTAGAGCCCGGGCTCCACAACAAGAGGGAGCCATGGCAATGAGCAGCCCATGCACCACAACGGGAGAGAAGCCCACTCAAAACCAAATATAAAGTACAAGGTCTCGAGGCACTGAGGGGTCAGCACAAGAGGCCAAACCCTGGGCTCACAAACAGATCTCTAAGGCTCTGGATCCAGACATCCCACTGCATTCTTTTTTTTAACTGGGAAATTACAAGCACCTCAGATTTGAGTATCCAAGCAGCATCGATGGCTAAGAGCACAAACACTGGGACCAGGCCACCTGGCTCTGAAGCTAGTCTCCAAAAGCTTGTTGTTGAAGATACGGTGCCCTTAAAATGCTCAGGACCGTTGCTGTTCTAAGTCACCTCGTGGCTGAGACATCCCAAGCTAACTTACTGTCCTCCACAGAAACCCACTCTGCCGTCCACGCCGCTGTGCTGGTTAACCATCCCACCATCTGCCACTCATTGGGCAAGGTACCCCCAGAGTCACCCCCAGGCCCCCGCCTCGCTGCTCAAAGCCAGCCCCCATCTAGGCCCTGCCTCTTAATCGAAAAAGAAGCTCCCTTCTGCCTCTTCCTCCTCCTACTCTTACCACTTCCAACTGCTTCTTTAAATTTCATCACATTACCCACGTGCTTAAAACCATTTACAGGACCCTCACTGCCTATGGCACTCGTCCTCAAATCTGACAAGAGATGATTTTTTTCTAATCCAGATTTCCCAGGTCCATCCTGAGTCAGTAGATACCAAGGAGGGCCCTGTGCTCTGTATTTTATAAAACTTCAAGAGGCCATGCTGACGACTGGCAAGGTTTGGGAACTCCTGGTCTCCTGGGTAAAGTGCACACACCTCTTCCTGGGTCCTGCCTGTCTTCTCTTGCTAGCTCCCCAAACGCATCAGAGTCCAGCCCGCTGAGGCCCTGGAGTTTCTCTCTGCTCTGGCTGCAGTGCCCTGTTTGTTCTGTCCACCTGGCAAACTTCTCTTTGTCCTTTTAAGATCCAACTGGAGGATCCTCTCCCCACGGAAGCCCCCCACCATCTGGGCTGATCACTCCCCTTTGTGTCACAGCTCGACCTTGTACACTGACCACCGAAGTGCTCATCCCATTATAGTGCACGCCTACCTTCCTTACAAGGCTGTGGGGACACTATCAGTGCTTATCCTGGTGACCCTCCAGACCCTAGCACAGGGTCTGGGACCTAGGAGATGCTCAATAAATATAATAGCTATTGCCAATTAGCTCTGCAGAGTTCCAAAGAATAGCAAGGAGAGATAAGAAAGACTTCCTCAGTGATCAGTGCAAACAAATAGGGGAAAACAACAGAATGGGAAAGACTAGAGATCTCTTCAAGAAAATTAGAGATACCAAAGGAACATTTCATGCAAAGATGGGTACAATAAAGAACAGAAATGGTATGGACCTAATAGAAGCAGAAGATATTAAGAAGAGGTGGCAAGAATACAAAGAAGAATTAAACAAAAAAGATCTTCACGACCCAGATAACCACGATGGTGTGATCACTCATCTAGAGCCAGACATCCTGGAATGTGAAGTCAAATGGGCCTTTAGGAAGCATCACTATGAACAAAGCTATTGGAGGTGATGGAATTCCAGTTGAGCTATTTTAAATCCTAAAAGATGATGCTGTGAAAGTGTTGCACTCAATAAGTCAGCAAATTTGGAAAACTCAGCAGTGGCCACAGGACTGGAAAAGGTCAGTTTTCATTCCAACATATATTGCATCTGATCCCATCACTTCATGGCGAATGGGGAAACAATGGAAACAGTGAGATACTTTATTTTCAGGGGCTCCAAAATCCCTGCAGATGGTAA
>SJYR01000734.1:228386-251209 GCA_006410655.1 Kobus ellipsiprymnus | reverse complement strand
ACTGCAGCCGTGAAATTAAAAGACACTTGCTCCTTGGAAGAAAAGTTATGACCAACCTAGACAGCACATTAAAAAGCAGAGACATTACTTTGCCAACAAAGGTCTGTCTAGTCAAAGCTATGGTTTTTCCAGTGGTCATGTATGGATGTGAGAGTTGGACTATAAAGAAAGCTGAGTGTCGAAGAATTGATGCTTTTGATCTGTAGTGTTGGAGAAGACTCTTGAGAGTCCCTTGGACTGCAAGGACACCCAACCAGTCCATTCTGAAGATCAGTCCTGAATATTCATTGGAAGGACTGACGCTGAAGTAGAAACTCCAATACTTTGGCCACCTGATACGAAGAACTGACTCATTTGAAAAGACCCTGAGGCTGGGAAAGATTGAAGGCGGGAGGAGAAGGGGACAACAAAGGATGAGATGGCTGGATGGCATCACCAATTCGATGGACATGAGTGTGAGTAAACTCCAGGAGTTGGTGATGGACAGGGAGGCCTGGCGTGCTGCAGTCCATGGGGTCGCAAAGAGTCGGAGACGACTGAGCGACTGAACTGACCTGATTGCCAATTAAGCTGAGTGCTTGTAAACTTGCTGAAACAGCTGAAAAAGAGCTCATGGGGAAATTCCCTGGCGCTCCAGAGGTTAGTGCTTTCACTGCTGAGGGCCTGGGTTCAATCTCTGGTCAAGAAACGAAGATCCCACAAGCCACACAGCTTGGCCAATTTAAAATAATAAAGAACACAGGAACACTCATGTCACCCAGAAGTGGGTAGAGTAGTGGAGTTATTTCCGAAGAGGATGTGTACAGTGGTCTAAGAAGGTGCATGTATGACTCACGCCGAAACTGTACTAAGGACTTACTCTCTTTAATCACATATATGTGCAATTAGTGCAGCAAAACACACATTCCAGGACATCTGCTTCATGTTCTGAGATGCTTTCTAGGAGAGATGGAGACCAACTTCCTTCCTACTTAGAAGACATAGCAAGTGCTGGATGTCTTTGTTTAAAAACAGAAAAAAAAAATCAAGCCAGAGTGAGCTAGAGAAGCCTTGTGCAAATCCTGTGTGGGGACCACGGCTAACAGCCTGGCCGGGTCTTCCCCGTGGGACCTCCCTCAGCCCCTGTCTGCCTCCTGTCCTTCCTCCTCCCAAGGACAATCCACCTCGCAGGACCCCACATCCAGGACCCTCTCCCTTCCTCTGGGCCCGGGTGAAATGGCCGTGAGCTTCCCATATCGGGACACCCTTCCCCCACCGTGGCCACACTCTCAGCTGAAATACATACAAATGCTCAGGGAACAGGAGTGAGTGATAAAGAGACAGGAGAGGAAAACAGCTCATCCATCACATTAACTCTGAGCATGCACATGGGGCCAATTTCGGGAAAGGCTCTGGCTGGTGTTGGGCACAGACCCAAGGAGAATCGGATCTGTTAGCGAAATGGCCTTGCGTCTGGCCCAGGGACTGAATACACTCTAAAGATGCTTCCAACCTGTGAACACAGCCCTGGAAGGAGAGGCTGTGCACCAGCCCCTCCCCACTGGTCCTGCCCCCCAGGATGGATGCAGGGGGCGAAAGGGAAGGAGAAGTTTCCCCCCTGGGACTCAACTCGTGGAGGCTGGTTAACTGTGGGGGAAACCACGAATGAGCGCCCGGATAGGGAAGGCCTAACCAGCATTTGTTTACCATTTACAGACCTTTGGTCTGGGTAAGCCATTCTTGAGATCGCATTAGCACTACTACAGAGTAGCCAGAAGTTCTCCCCAGAGACTAGACTGCTCTGAGATCCCAGACTGCCTCGGTGGGGTGCCCAAGACCAGCGTCAGTTCCCTTATCTGTGCAGATGACCGTCCTCTGCGAAGCACAACCGCCTGAGCCCAGCACCTTCCATCCCACTCATCCTGCCCTTTCCTCTCCACACCACTCTCAGTCTCACGTCCGGCATGGTTATGTATACACTCGTGTCCTATCTGACGCCTGCACAGGAGGTAAGCGGCGAGAAGGCAGGGACACTGCTGGCCCCTGGGACCATCTTGACCGACGCCCGAGAAGACAAACGCTGGCCTTGGGGACGGCACTCCGCGTCCGACCCGTGGGGCCTGCCTGAGCTGGTGGTGGCCGGTACCTGGATGCTCAGGCTCTGGGACTCCAGGTGGGGCAAGGTGACGTTCCTGTAGTCGCTGCCCGTCTCTCGGACCAGGTGGAGGTCCTGGTGCAGATACTTTTGTAGGTGCTTCTCTGTAGCAGGGTAAACCACGGTTGTCTTCACATCTGCAAAGACACAGCGCAGCCCCGGCTGCGGTCAGCCATGCTCTCCACCCAGTCCTGCCACCCTCCAGCCCCCATGGCACCACAGTGAGGAGGTGGCCACCGTCTCATCTCTGATTCCCCAGTGACGGGAGCCAAAGGCTAAGTTATGATTCATCTGTACTCCACCCCCATGAGGTGTCTCCTGCCATTAAATTCATGAAGGTGAATCACTCTCAGAACATGGAAAACGTAAGACATTCATGGGTGGGTCACGGGATCCCTCGTAACCCTTAACCCCAGCCCTTCTCTCTTACTTTCTGGGCGCAGGAATGAAAGGTTTCTGACTCTTCTCACATAGCAAACGTTCCAGTATGTGGCCTTCTGAACCCAGACCTGAAAATCTGGTTTAAAGTCAAACAGACTCCCTTAATGCAGGGGATGAAGGCACAGACACCAGAGAAGCCAAGTCCTCGTCCTGCCTACTCCTTCCTCGGCACCCCTACCTGGGTCCAGGTGTTTAAGCTCCCTGTGCCCCTACTTCCCCATCTGTCAGCTCAGGAATCAACAGCTCACGTCAGAGGGTTGGGAGGATCAGCAAGTCAATACCCGTGGAGCTCTTAGACCAACAACGTCTGACACATAACAAGCACTATTTAAGTACTGGCTATTCTCAACCCAGGGTTACTCATCCTTGACCTTGGCACCATCAAGGCCTAGGTAATCCTTTGCTGTGGGGGCTATCCTGTGCCCTGCAGGCTACTGAGCAGCACTTCAGGCTTCCGAGATGCTAATCAAACCCTCTCTCCAGTTGTGACAACTACAACAGATGCCGCAGATATTGCCAAGTGTCCCCGGGGAGGCGGGAACTGCCCCCTAGTTGAGAACCACTGTGTTCATCGCAAGGAAACCTGGTCGTTTTCCTAACGAGACTCCAGGCTAGGGTCCTTGTCCAGCACCACCTGGTTTTGGTTAAGTCCTTTTCCCTATTTCTATCAACATCTGCCACAATAGCTTTCCTAAAAGCAGGAAAGGAAACTGTGTCTTAAAAATCAGTTGGGATGTTTCTCAAAAGACCAGCATCTTCCCCGACGCCAGATTCAGATGTGTTTCCCCGCAGGGGCCCCTGAGAGGGGGCCGCCCAGCGCGGGCACCGCACACTCCAGGAGATTCTCGGGCTCACCTACGCACCTCGAGACCCAGCTGAGAACCACAACCCACACAGGCACGTCTGGTCTGAGGATGCAGGTGATGCTCATTCCACAGGGAAGGGACGAGGTCACAGGGACTCCAGACGTACCTGACACCATGCTGCGGGACGGGGTTGGGGCGGCGGGACAGAGGAGGGCTGGAGCTACGGTCTTCCTGCCCTGAGGTCCGTGCTCTTTCCACCCCTGCCCCAGCATGGCCGTGCGGCAGCCGAGCCCTGGGTGAGCGTCCAGAGGCGCCATGTCAAGCACATGACCTTCAGAAGGACCAAAGGCGCCGGCCCATCAGATGTAGCAGGCCCACGGGCCGACACACGACTCCCGCTCCCGGCCGCGCCACCTTGGCTGTGTCCTTAACCCGGAGTCGCAGCTTCCTCCTCTGTTAACGATGGCCAAAAATCGAGCCTGCAGTGTGGCTGTAAACATTAAGGTGTTTCCTCAGGACCACTGGAGGCGCTAAGTAAACGTCACCCCACTTCCTGGGAATCTCTGATCTGACCCCGAAAGGGAGGCACGGAGACCTCTTCACAGCCCTCGGGGCCTTTCTCACGCCCACCACCCTCTAATAGCCCTGGGGTCACAGGCCTGAGGTCAAAGATCAAGCATAAACAAGATCTCAGGAGGCAGGGGACTGCCTGAAACAGATGGGATGTCACCACCTTGGCCCCTTGCAGTGCAGCCAGGAGAAGGGCCAGACTGACACCACCCATCAGCCGGCTTCAAATCCTGACTGTGTAACCTCGGGCACCTGAGAGGCCAAAGAGCGGAGGGTGGGAAGTCTCTAGAACAGCAGTCCCACCTGCACCCCCACGGAAAAGTCCTCCTCGAATGTCCTCAGCTCACTCCCCTGGGCCGCCTGGGTGGGGCGTGGGGACCAAGGCTGTGAGCCCTGGTGCTCCCTCCCACGGGGAGATGGGCAGGGACGACCTGGAGAAGAGCCATGCCCCACTGGCGACGCATGCACCGCCTTGGGCTCCCAGCCCAGGACTCCCCGGCCATTCCAGGCCGGAAAGCCACAGGGCCTGCAGGCGTGCCCGCCTACGAAGGCTTGCCAGAGACTGTCCGAGCTGCTGGGAACGGGGCGGGGGGGAAGACGGGCCCCTCGCTAGGCCGGCCCCTCCTGTCCTTCCTGAGCAGCAGGGAAGAATGAAAAGGACCCATCAACTGCTCCCTTTCTGCCCGGAGGAGACCCGCCCTGCTGCACTCTGAGCCCCAAAGTGGCATCACTCCCAGCCGGGTCTCAGTCAGACCCTCGCTGCCGGCATCCGGATGGACGCTGCCCTCTAGTCTCGCCCAGGCCTCCCTGCAACCCCGCTGACCGTCCTTCCCCGGGCTGTCTCAGCTCCAGCCCTAGTGACCTCCTAGCGACCTCCTCACACCCGCACTGACTCCCATCTCCAGGCCTCGAACCTGTTCCCCTGCTTCACCCACTCAGGTCTCCATCCAAGCAAGACACCCCTGACCCCACCACACCCTGGGGTTCACCCTGCAGACCTGACCACAGAGGACAGGTTTCCTGTCTGATCCCCCCAGGGATGTCTGTCTACCCGTTTTACCACATTATCCCCGGCACCCGGAAGAGTGCCGAGTATACACTAGGCACTCAGCAAATACCAAACAAACAAGAGAATGAATCTGACCTCCTTATTTTTTTGGAATCTGACCTTTTTAGACTTTAAACCCAGGAAGTGCACTTCTTATCCCAAATGGAATAATACCTCGCTGGGGGGAAAAAAGAAGTCAATATATTTCCCAATGCTAAGTTTCTTACTGGCAGCCAGAAGCAAGCTCTGGTGCTTATCCAAATGACCTGCAACCGAGCTTCATGAGGAATCTGGTCAAGAGTCAAGGCCTGATAAACACTCAAACAATCGGATGAAAATATGTAGGGGGACAGGATATCGACCCAGGGCCTCAAAAACAGCTCCCCTGAGATTACTCATTAGTTGCAGACGGGGACACAAAGTGACCAGAGCATCATCCCTGTGAGATGAACTGACCACACAGACCTCCTGGGCTGTGCCGAGGTGCGTGCTCAGCTGCTCAGCCATGTCTGACTCTTTGTGACCCCATGGACTGCAGCCCACCAGGATTTTCCAGGCAAGAATACTGGAATGGGCTGCCATTTCCTCCCCCAGGGGATCTTTCTGACCCAGAGATCAAACCCAAGTCTCCTACACTGGCAGGCGGATTCCTTACCACTGAGGTCACTTGGGAAGCCGTGCTATGGGGCGCCTGCCAAAGTAACCTGTATCCCATCTCAAGATGACATCACCTCCCAAACCCAGGGACGCCCAACAAGACAAGTGGCTTCCCAGCTCCTCCACGGTGTCAAAGTTAGGGCTGAGGGACTGCTCCAGATTAAAGGACACTAGAGACTGGCCTGGATCGTGGACTGCAGAGGATGGGGCAGGGGACGTTTCCTGCTTGAAAATGGCATTGAAACAACAGGAAGATTAATAATGGTCTCCACACCATGCAATGGTTTCATACAAATGTGAAAGTTCCCCAAATTGACCATTTTATTCTGGTTCCTGGGAGACACATACTGACATGCTTAGCGATGAGGCGTTACCATGTCTGCAACTTACTTTGCAATAACAGAGGTAATGATGACAGGATATTATTGTATGTGTACATGGAGAGAGAAAAAGGAAATGTGGCCACGTTATCAAATGGTGATTTTTTTGAAAAGCCTTTTTTTTTCTTTTGCTTCACTGGGTCTTCCTTTCTAGTTGCAACCCGTGGGCTTAGTTGCCTGCAGCATGTGGGATCTTAGTTCCCCAATCAGGTTATCAAAGCTGAGTCCCCTGCATCAGAAGGCAGATTCTTAATCACTGGACCACCAGGGAAGTCTCCTGAAGAGCTTTTACTAAGGGAGTTCTTTGTACTATTTCTTCCCTGGTGTCTCAGACAGTAAAGCATCTGTCTACAATGTGGGAGACCGGGGTTCGATCCCTGGTTCGGGAAGATCCCCTAGAGAAGGAAATCGCAATCCACTCCAGTACTATTGCCTGGAAAATACCATGGACAGAGGAGTCTGGTAGGCTACAGTCCATGGGGTCACAAAGAGTCGGACATGACTGAGCGATTTCACTTTCCTTTCCTTTGTACTATTTCTACAATGCTTCTGTAAGGTTGAAAATTTTTTTCAAAATATAAATAAAAAGGTGTGGGCACCCTCTACTCCCTGGGCGCTCACCGCCAGCAGAAGTGCCAGCCACTGTTCTGAGCCCTGTGTGCACATGAATGTACTCACTCCCCACAGCCAGTGTGAGGCGGGTCTCACTCTGGTGCCCAGGCCGCTCACAGGGAAGCTGAGGCCAGGGCTGGGCTTTGGCCTTGGCACCACGTGCTGGCCCCCACAGGTCAGCAAATGGTGCTTCACCACCTGCCTGGCACCCTCTCTGCTAACCCCATTCAGCAAAATGACTTAAGGGGCCCCCTGCCCAGGATGAGAAGTTCCTGGCGCCTCCCAGCCCAGAAGCATCTCCCAGTGGCTAGAGAAGCACCAAGGAATCCCCTGACCCTGCCCTTCTGCTGACATTCTTAAAAAACAAAAACAAACAAAAGAACCCTCTAAAACCCATTTCTCAAAAATGACCACAGTTTATTAAGAGAGCTTCCTTGACAGAGCCTCCCTTCCCGTCATGCTTTTTCAAACTTTGGTTTTATTTTTAGTTTTAAGGTGTATCTTGCACATAAAAGTCAAACAAAGCTTGTTTTCAAACGTCTTCTGCTTCTTCCCAAGCACCAATGTCAACTCTTCCGGCCGTTTCTTTGATCTCATACTTCCACGGTTCCAAATTACAAATATTTTTATATCTTGTTTCACTTTGATTTTTCAGTTTTATTAATTAATCTCCCATTAGGGAAGATAAGGATTTAGCTTTTTTTTTTTTTTTCTTTAAACCAGCTCTCAGTCAATCCTAAAGGAAAGCAGTCCTGAATATTCATTGGAAGAACTGATGCTGAAGCTGAAGCTCCAATACTTTGGCCACCTGATGGGAAGAGCCAACATGTTGGAAAAGACCCTGATGCTGGGAAAGACTGAGGGAAGGAGAAGAGGACGACAGAGGATGAGATGGTTAGCTAGCATCACTGACTCAATGGACATGAATCAGAGCAAACTCCAGGAGATGGTGGAGGACAGAGGAGCCTGGTGTGCTACAGTCCACAGGGTCAGAGTTGGACATAACTTGGCAACTGAACAACAACAATCAGCTCTCTACAAAAAGAGTGTGTGTGCACATCTACATGCGCACACACGCTCTTCTCTACCCTATTTTCACAACACAATCAGATCACAGTTCTGGATAAATCAGTACTCAGCATTATCAATACCATGCTGATGATGTAAATGCTGTCCACTGCTGAAGAATACACCATGAGTATTCTTCCCTTCAGCACAACTTCTGTATATAGCGTCAACATTTACTTGTTTAGTTTTCTATAAACTCATCACACAAGTTTTATTCCCACAAGCACTTCCCTTTTTATGAATGTCTCCTCTTGATGTTAAAATTCATCAGACACAAGAACAATGGTGTGTTCACGGAGCCCGTGACCCGAGCCTGCAGGTGCCCCGTGCAGAGCTGTGGCCTGGGAGCTCCGAGCACTGCCATCCTGGGGGGCCCTCCCCCTTGCTGCGCTGGGTGCCTTGTTTCCCAGATTCACTATCTTCCTCTTTCACATGCTTGTCCTCATTTTGCTGAAGCAGTGCTTCTCAAGCTTGAGCGTGTATCAGGACGCCTGGGGTGGGGCATTTCTTTTTTTAATTTTATACTTATTTTTGGCTGAGCTTGGTCTTCGTTGCTGTGTGGGCTTTTCTCTAGTTGTGGCAAACGAACACAGGCTTCAGTAGTTGCAACACGTGGGCTCAGTAGTTGAGGCTCCAGGGCTCTAGGGCACAGGCTCAGGAGCTGCAGCACACAGGCATGGGGGATCTTCCCGGACCAGGGATCGAACCTGCGTCTCCTGCACTGGCAGGCGGATTTGTTACCACTGAGCCACCAGGGAAGCCCTGCATGTCTAACAAGCGCCCAGAGGCGCTACCACTGGTCTGGGGACCATGCAACAAGAACTAAAGTACACACTCAAGATGAGTCCAGCGATATGGCACAAGGAAGACACACTGGGAGGCTTGGGACATCTGAGAAGGTCTTTATTCTACTGTCATGCTTAACAAAGAGCTTGGCTAAAGGATTCTAGGATAGCAATGACCCTCCAAGTCTGAAAGCAATCTCTGCAACCTTCCAGATTGTACTGCTGCTATTAAGAAGTCTGAGGTACTCTGATCCCAAGCCTCTGACCTGACCTGTTTTTTTCCCCTCTGTCCCCTGTGTCCTGATTGTACTGATGGATGGTAAAGCAGGTTTATTTCCATCCATCAAGCTGGGTTAGGTGTCAGGCCTTTTCAATCTTGAAAATCATGTTCTTCAGTTCTGGAACTCATTTCTTTTTTTAGTTTTATTTTTAATTGGAGGATAATTAACTAACAATATTGTGATTAGTTTCTGCCATACATCAGCATGGATTAGCCATAGGTATACATATCTGGGACCCATTTCTTCAATCATTTTCTTCCCCATTTTCTCAAGCCGTATCTTTCTGGAACACTATTTAGATATTTAACTTCTTTGACTCATCTTGTAGTTTTCTTTTCTCTCCCATTTTCCAGCTCTACATCTTTCTGCTCTACTGTTCAGGAAGTGTTCTTCATCTTCTGTTTTCATTTCCGCCATATTTTTAATTTCTAAGAGCATTTTAAAACTTCCTTTTTGGTAGTATTTTGTTCTTCTGCTTTTTTTTCCCTGCCATGATGTTTTAATCTCCATGTCTGGAAGACTTCATGACTCAGGCCTGGGCTATGTGGAAACATAATGAGCTACACTTAAATAAAGTTTCCTACCTTGACAGTGATTTAACCTTGTCTAATCTTTGGCTTTCTTTGCTTTTATAATTTCTCTCTGAGATTAATGATATCTTTGAAAATTTCTTCTCCCTGAATAGGTTCTATCTCCTCCAAGTCTCTTTCTTGTCCTTGCTTCCTTTTCCTTGCCTCTTCTTTTTCAACTGAGGCATTACTCAAAAGTCTGGCCAACTGGCCTGTCCGCTCACTCATATTTCAGTGTGAAGATGCTGGAGGGAAGCTTGCTGACACAGGAGAGCTTCATGACCATCAGGCTATTCCTTTGCACATGATGGAGCCCCTGAGAGCTGAAGTCTTTTCTCTTGAGCTGCTCAGATTCCCCAGAAGTTTCTTCCAATTTCACACACAGAGGTAGGGGCCTGGCAGACAGCATTGAGTGAGGAGGAAGAGAAGCAGGTGGGCAGAGGGAGGGCAGGTAGGGTTCCTCTCAGGGTTCACCGAAGCTGCGGACTGCTACTTAACCTTCTGCTTTCCATGCCATGACCCCACTGACACCAAAAATCTCTAGACCCTCCGTTTTAACCTCTCCAGCAATGACCAGTCAGGGATTTTGGTGGCCGTGGCTCGCATTCCCCTTGGCCGGCTCAGGTTTCCCCTCTCCAACCTGCCACGCCAGTTCCTCCTCCTCCATTCGCTTCCTTGGTTTGTCTCCTCTCCCTCAAGTCTTCATGGGTTAATTTTATTTAAAGGCAATTCATTTGAAGCCATTTTGAGTGAGGGTTTTAAAGGAAGCAGCTGGGCACCTGAACTGCCCGCTTTTAACTGGAAGCCCACGTCCCTGTCCTGTCTCCCTCTCATGCTTTATTTTTTCTTCTTAGCCATTTACTGCCACTTGGCCTATTTATCTGTTCTTTATATTCCCCCTCCTGCAGCTGCATGCACCTCAGCTCCCTGAGGGCAGAAACGCTATTCTGTGCACTGGGTGTACCGTGCCTGAAACAGACCCGACACGAACTGTGACATGGTCTACACAGCAGAACATATATTGTGCCAAGTTTTGTTACAAGCATGTGTGCATGGACCACTACATGCACAGAAGTGCACACAGAGAACAGTCCAAAAAAGTCAGGACATGTTCTAAGATATGACCTATCTCTGGGCGGTCGAGTTGAATGTAACTGTAAATTTTAAAATTAGTTTTTCAGGGTACTCATTGACAGAGGAGCCTGGCAGGCTACAGTCCATGGGGTTGCAAAGTGTTGGACACAACTGAGCAACTTTCACGTTCCATTTTCTAAAACAACTATGGATCACTTTATAACACATTTATTAAGAACAGAAAAATAAGCTGCTCCTGAAAACTGAAGCCCAGAGGGGTTAAGCAAGTTACCCAAGGCCACACAGCCGGCAAGAGGTGGAGCTGAGACCTGAACCCAAGCGGTCTGACTCCTCTATGCAACATGGCTTTCCCTGCTGCAGGGCCAGGCCCTTTCCTGAGAAACCTGTGGTGCCGCCACTTTCCCCAAAAGGCAGCCCTGTCAGACTAGAGAAACATGATTCATTCCAGCCCCTCCTGGAGACACAGGAACAGCTGTCAGCAAAAGTGAAGAGCTCAGTGAGGAGCCGGAGCAACGGGAGCTGCGGACTGGGAGGTCTGGGAGGACGCTGGTGCGCGCAGAGGCCGACCACGGGCTGCTGGCCACAGTGCCCCCGGGAGGGCAGGAAGTCGGGGCACGCTCCCCTCCGGCATGGGGGGCTGTCTGAGGAGCAGCACCCACAGGGTGTGCAGCCAGAGGCGGGGCTGGAATGGGCTCCGGAAGGCAGCATGGATGGGTGAGGATGACCCCCCTCACAACAGGAATCATGACTCATTCAACTTCCGGGGGTGGTACCAAGTGCCCTGGCACCCTCCCAGTCTGACAGCGCTGGACGGTGGGGAAGGAGGCCTGGGGCGAGGTGGTCGCAGCCCTTGTAGGACTCAGGGCAGCCGTTCTTTCTTTGCATGGATGCTGCGGCAGCGGGAAGGGTCATCGCGACGCGCCCCAGGTGACAGCAGCCAGCCCTTCCATACCTGCTCCCTCTCTCCGCAGCCTGAGGAGCAGGCCGGCATGCCCATGGCTGGCACACCTTGGTGAGGGTCTCCTGAATGCCCTTCTCTGATAACTGAAGCCAGCCCTGCCACCCCTCCCAGACATGAAGGCCCAGTTGCTTTCGGAGATGGGAGGCAGGCAGGGCTCTGGGAAGGAGAGCGCAGCTGTCTTTCTTGCTCTCTGCCAGAGCGGGCTTAGCCAAATCCCCAGGAAAATGCTGCTGCACATGAAACATGAAAATGCAGACCACAGACAGTCTGCCCGCCTTCCCACACACATGTTCAGACAAGCCTGCTCTCCAGCGCGGCTGCCGGCTTCTCCACGATGAGGTCACTGCTATGGCCAGGCCTGTGGCTTTGGCTCCCCCTTCATTATCGTGGGCCGGTTTCAACTTATTTGACCCAGATGTGCAGGCCCAAGGGAGCAGGGCAGAGGCAAGAACGAAGCGTGAGAGGGGTGTGAAGCCCCCCCCGCCCCTCCCTGCACAGGAGCCATGCAGAGCCTCACGGGCGATGGGCTATGGCCTGGGCCAGCAGGGCCCACTGCTGGAGCACCCCAAGAGAGGGCCGGCAAGGGGGTCTCACAGGACCTGCCATTTTCGTTCCTCCTCTTGGGGACCTCCCCCAGCTGGACGATGTATTCCTCAGTCCTGGCATCATGGTGAGCAGAGAGCTGGCTGGAGGCCAAAGAGGAGGCCTGGGCGGGGTGTGCATTGTCCCCCGTTGAGGGGTGCTGGAAGTACTCAAGTGAGGCCTGAAAAGACCTCCATCAGGATCAAGGATAAACAGCGCTAAAGGGTGTGGTTGGGATCTAACTGGAAGCTTCAACCACCCCACAGCAAACCTCCAGACTGCTTATTATCCGTCTCAGCAAGAAGCACAAGAGACGGGGGAAGATGCAGATGCTGATGGTAGCAAGATCCTGGCTCTGGCAGCCTCCTTCCCACCCCTCCACGGTCCTCCCAGGCCTGGGAGGGTCGTGAGGGGGCCCTGATGAGACCCGCAGGTCCAGGCCATAAACTCAGTGACTCTGGATGCAGCCCCAGGGATTACATCCTTCGGGGATGGGGTGGCTGCAGCAGGATGGTACTCCACAGAGGTCCCTCTGAACAGAAGGGAGAGACCTGCTATCTAACGAGACAATCAAACTACCAACCGGCAGTCCTGGTCTTAGAGCTGCGAGACCCCCTCCCCTACAGGCAGGAAGAAACTGTTCTGCGGTCCAGCAGACTAGACTATAAGAGCTATTAGACTGACTATTCAGGAGTCCCAAAATACGGCCTCGATTTCGACTTCCTGTCTAAAGGCACCACCTGGCTTCACTCTGAGAGGCGCAAAGCTGCCAAGCCTCAGGGCAGCCTGAGTGCCAGCGCAAAGGGAGGAGAAGGCCACGGGCACAGGCCTTCCTGGGAGTCAGGGCTACCAGAACTCCAGGCCATCACGCACGGAGAAGCATGGATTAGAACCGGGCTGCCCAGGCTGAAGTGGAGCAGCCATCCCGTGGGTAATCCACCCTCGCCCACTGGCCCTGAGAAAACAGACTTTCTGCTGACTCGAGTCTTAAGACGGCCACAGAGTCTTGGCGCCCAGCCCTCTCTGAGAGAGAGAGAGAGGGAACAAGAACACACAGGCTTCGTGGTGGTGGCCACATTTCAGGCGCTCAGGCTCTACTTGCTTCTAAACAGGCTCTGAACACAGCGGCTGTTCCCAGCCTCATGGAAGCCATAAGCCTAAACAGAGAACTGAACAGAGGCTTCTGCTCCAGCCCATGGAGGGAGGAGATGGGGGCACACGGGAGGTTGCACTCATGGGCTCTCGGAACAGAGCTGGCAGAGGGGATGAGCGCAGGCCAGTCAGACAGCTGAGAGGAAGGCAGAGCCCGTTCTGGGTCAAGGACTCCACGCGGGTGGTAGAGACTTCCCATCTTGAAGTTTCTGCTTGCTCTGATCCCACTGTCCCTCCAAGCCCTAGAGGGGGCCCTGGCTCGCTGGTGTCGGAAGCCCTGAAGCACCCAGGGAGAGAAGCAGAACTCTGCCATCTTTCGGTGGCCTCTACTGACAAAGAGAGACTCCTGTGGGCTCGCTCACCTTTCCCCAGCTCCATTAAAGAAGCCCCCTTTCAGGACCTGCCAGGTGTCCAGTAGCTCAGACTCTGTGCTCCCAATGCAGGAGGCTCAGGTTCAATCCCTGGTCAGGGAATAGATCCCACATGCTGCAACCAAGAGTTTGCAAGCTGCAACTAAAGATCCTGCATGCTGCAATTAAGACCGGGTGCAGGCAAATAAATAAATAATTTTTTTTTTTTTAAAAGAAGCCCCTTTCTGGGCTTCCCGGTGCCCAGAGGCTAAGATTCCGTGCCCCCAATGCAGCAGGGGGGTGGGGGGTGGAGGTCCTGGGTTCGATCCCTGGTCAGGGGACTCAATCCCATAGGCTGTAAATAAGGCACAACGCAGCCAAACAAAATTTTTTTAACAAAAAAGAGATGCAGCCCCATTTCAAAGCCCAGCTAATGCTAGGAGCCCACTCTGCTGTTCTGTCCACATTGCTGACCCCACCTGCCTCCCCGACTCCAAGTGTGGGAGGCGCTGCCTCTCCACGGTCCACCCCATCCCAGCGGCACCCCTCCAAGGCCACCTGCTCCTCACCAGCATCTCCCAAGTGCATCCCAAGTAGGCAGGCATAAAGAACCTCCAGAGTCTGGAGTGGGTGTATCTGGGAGTGCACAGCACTTGCTGATGAACTGACAAGCATGCAGCCTGTGAAGTGAAGACACAGCCCGAGGCCCCAGTTCCACCTCATCTTTTGGGTTGACTTATCTTTAAAAATAATTTTTGCTATTGTTTGCCCATCCCATGCGGCATGTGGGATCTTTGTTCCCCAACCAGGAACTGAACCCGCAGTTCCTGCAGTGGAAGCGCAGAGTCTTAACCACTGGACCACCAGAGACGTCCCCAGGCTAAGCTTTTGTTCTGCTTCTTTGGTTTGTCTGGGGCTGAGGTTAACGTCCTAAACAATCTCTATCAGAACATCACAGGATTATAGTCTCAAATGATTCAGAAGTCTAGCCACCAATCCTTTCCTTTGAGGTAATCACCAATAATAGGTGGGTGCTCATTATTACAGCCTTTTGATGGATGAATGTCGATATTCATGTAGAATAAATGTAGACATTTAATGAATGTAGATATATATGAATATATCTACATAAAGGTGTTTTTTTAAGCACAAGAGGGATGACCCTTTATGTTACCTGTGACCTCAGAACCCTCCCGCATTAGTCCAGACAGATCATCTTCCTCCCTTGTAACAGTCAGTATGCACAGACCACACCTTATTAACCCCTTCAGACACACAGGGCCATTCAGGTTGTTTTTGCTCTTACTTTTCATTTTTTCTATCACAAACAATGCTACAGGGGACACCCTGGCCCGCTCTTTCTGACATGTATGAATGACTGTCTAAGTCAGACCCCTGGAGGCAGAAATGCTAGGTCAGAGGGACCCAGGTTTCACAGTCTTACAGATCTGGCCATGTCTAGCCAACACCCCGCCCACTGTGCACAAGCACTGAGGACACTCTGTGTGCAAGAGAGTTCAGGAGAAACGAGGGGTCTGTCTCAGCTCACCAACACTAGCTCCATCTGGCTGTGGCCTCAATGGGGTAACGTCTCTGTAGCCTAAGCCCCAGCGGGCACATGGACACATGTGAGGAAGAACCCCATTTCCTATTTAATAGTGATTCTCGGAACGTTTCAAAAACCCACTGCAATGCAGTGATGAAATACAAATAGGAACAAACCCATAAGAGGGAACATGAAGGGGCAAGCAGCAGAAAACAAGAGACTGCAATTCATTTCCCAAGGTTAGGAACTGGAAGGCAGGGTGTGAGTGGATGAGACGGCGGGGAAGGAAGCTGTAGCCTGGACCACCATCAGGACCACAGGCAGCACATCGCCAGCCTCCCCACGCGAACCCGGAAAAGGATGTGGGCTCTGAACAAACAGGGGCAGGGGGCGGGACAGGAAACAGAGCTGGAAACCAGGACCAACCAAGGGCCCCTCTAGGGACTTCCCTGGGAGCCCAGGGGTTAAGACTCCATGCTCCCAACGCAAGGGCACCTGAGTTCCACCGCTGGTCAGGGAATTAGATCCCACAGACCACAAATAAGGGTCCCATATGCCTCAATGAAGATCCCACGGGCCACAGCAGACACCTGGTCCAGCTAAGTAAATGAATATTTCTTTAAAAAGAAAAATAATAAAGAGCCCCTCTAGAGAAGAGCTATACCAACTAGCTTCATCCATTGCCTACTTTCATCGTGGGGGCAGGCAGTTAATGCAGGGGAAAACAGAGGATTGTGCTCCAAAGATATTAACCCTTAGACTGGAGCAGGGGTAATTCTTAAAGAATGTGGAACATTTTTAAAGAGATGGGAATACCAGACCACCTTACCTGCCTCCTGAGAAACCTGTATTCTGGTCAAGAAGCAACAGTTAGAAGCAGACATGAACAACGGACTGGTTCCAAATTGGGAAAGGTATATGTCAAGGTGTATATTGTTACCCCGGTTATTTAACTTATAGGCAGAGTACATCATGCTAAATGCCTGGCTGGATGAAGCACAAGCTGGAATCAAGAATGCCAGGAGAAACATTAATAACCTCAGACATGCAGATGACACCACCCATATGGCAGAAATTAAAGAGAAACTAAAGAGCCTCTTGATGAAAATGAAAGAGGAGAGTGATAAAGCTGGCTGAAAACTTAACATTAAAAAAACTAAGATCATGGCATCTGGTCCTAACACTTCATGGCAAACAGATGGGGAAACAATGGAAACAGTGACAGACTTTATTTTCTTGGGTTCCAAAATCACTGCAGATGGTGACTGCAGGCATGAAATTAAAAGATGCTTGCTCTGTGGAATAAAAGCTATGACCAACCTAGACAGCATATTAAAAAGCAGAGATACTACTTTAGCGACAAAGGTCCATACAGTCAAAGCTATGGTTTTTCCAGTCATGAATGGATGTGAGAGTTGGACCATAAAGAAAGCTGAGAGATGAATAATTGATGCTTTTGAACTGTTGTGTTGGAGAAGACTCTTGAGAGTCCCTTGAACTGCAAGGAGATCAAACCAGTCAATCCTAAAGGAAATCAGTCCTGAATATTCATTGGAAGGACTGATGCTAAAACTGAAGCTCCAATACTTTGGCCACCTGATGCAAAGAACTGAATCATTGGAAAAGACCCTGATGCTAGGAAAGACTGAATGTGGGAGGAGAAGGGGGCGACAGAGGATGAGATGGCTGGATGGCATCACCGACTCGTTGCACAGGAGTTTGAGCAAGCTCCGGGAGTTGGTGATAGACAGGGAAGCCTGGCGTGTTGCAGTCCATGGCATTGCAAAGAGTCAGACATGGCTGAGTGACCGAACTGACTGGAGCAGGGGCAGACGAACTCTCTGTACAAAGTATGACCGTCAATTCAGGGAGCATTGCTGGCTACACACAGCCTCTTCGGCACATTCTTCTTAGTTTTCTTTTTTTTTTTTTTTAATGTAAATACCACACTTATCTTACAGGCCTCACAAAGGAAGCAGGCCAGATGTGGTCCATGAGCTACGGTGGACTAGAGAGCATATAGGCTGCAGAGTGGGCTGGTACCTCCACACTCAGGCAAGGCCAGCCAGCAAGCCCTGCTCTCTGTCCACACAGCTAGCCATCCAAGAGAGCCCTATGGTGGCAACAGACCTAACTCAGTGTGCTAGACTATCAGCCTGGTTCTTCATGTTTAAACACAAATGAACTGGGACCTTCCTGGAAGCCCAGTGGATAGGACTCTGCGCTTCTGCTGCTGAGGGCCCAGGTTCAATCCCTACTGGGGGAACTAAGATCCCACAAGCTGTACTGCATAGCCGAAAAAAAATTTAAAACTTAAAAAAAAATAAATATAACTGAACTAACATTCACCAGACACTAAGGGAAAGCCAGCCGTATGAAAAAGAATGACCAAAATAAACAACCAGAACCAGATCCCAGAGGAAACGGGATCATGTAAGGGTCAGGAGATAATTTTTAAAACAATTCTAATTAGTGTGTCCGAGGATGTCAACCCAATTTGGCCTCTGTGAAGCAAGAGCAAGATGCTATGAAAATGAAATAACCAGAGGACCAGAGGGAGAAAAATTAAAAATGAGGCTCCCAAATGAAAACCTTTACTAGGAGGTCTGGAGGACAATGTTAAGACCATCCACGAGACTCCAGAAAGGAAAGACACAGATGGGAACAGGGGCAGGACAGAGGCAGCACACGGGACCAATCTAGGATGTCTAACCACTAACAGGATTCCACGGAAGAGGAAATAAAGGAGACGGAGAGAAGGAAATTATCAAAGAAACAACAGGAAAAAATGTTCAGAGTGAAAGGCTGACATAACACTTTAAACTGAAAGGGTCCAAAAGTACCCAGCACAGTGAATGAAAAAAAAGAAAGTCTCACCGAAACACAGCCTTACAAAACCCCGGCACACTAAAGACAGAGGACATCCTATACGCTTCCAAAGAAGGAAACTAACAAAGCAAAACAAAACAGAAAAATCCAACAACAAAACAATGAAGTTCACTACAGAGAAATGAGAATTAAACTGGTGTTGGATATCTTACTGGGCTTCCCTGGTGGCTCAGTGGTTAAAAAATCCCCCTGCCAACGCCGGAGACACGGGCTCGGTCCCTGGGTGGAAAAGATGCCCTGAAGGAGGGCGTGCCAACCCACTCCATTATTCTTGCCTGGAGAATCCCACGGAGAGGAGCCTGGCGGGCAACAATCCATGGGGTATCTTATTAGCAACGATGGATGCTATAAGACAAGAGATTAATGCATCTGATATTTGGAGGGGAAATAAATTCAAATTCTGTACGCAGTCGAATCATCAATTAAAAGGGAGGGCAAAACAAAAGACTCAAAGTTTTCCTCCCATTTATTCTTTCTGAGAGAGTACTTAAGAATGCACTTTATAAAAAAGAACAAAATAATATAATTTGCAGCAACATGAACGGACCTAGAAATTACCATATTGAGTGAAGTAAGTCACAGATGATATCAGTTATATACGGAATCTTAAAAAAGGGTACAAATGAACTTACCTACAAAACAGAAATAGAGTCACAGATGTAGGGAACAAACTAGGGGGTGAGGGTAGGGAGGGATAAATTGGAAGACTGGGGCTGACATATACACACTACTATACATACAGAGATAACTACTGAGGACCTGCTGTATAGTACAGGGAACTCTACTCCACACCCTGTAATGACCTACATGGGAAAAGAATCTAAAAAAGAGTGGAGATATGGATATGTATAACTGATTTCACTTTGCTGTACACGTGAAACTAACACAACTTTGTAAATCAGCTATACTCCAAAAAAAAAATTTTTTTTTAAGTAAACAAGGACTGCACTTCAGCTAAACCAGAGTAAAAGAAAAATGAAAAAGACACAGCACCCAGAAGACAGACAGTGGCTCTAACCCAGGAAAGCTGTGGAGGGAAGTCTGTTATGAGTCTGAGGCATGCCTCAAGAACCAGCTCTCCAGACTGAAGCCAGGAAAAAGCGTTCCGGAAACAAAACTTCCAGAAAGAAAAAAGGAAATACCATTCAACAAATTATTAGATTAAATGACTAGGTACTTTCAAAAACAGTACAGATCCTCCTTACCTTACGATGGGGTTACATGCAGATAAACCCATCGAAAGTTGAAAATGCATTTGCACACCTAACCCAGGGAGCAGGCTTACCCTACACATGCTCAGAACACTTATCTTAGCCTACAGCTGGGCACCACCATCTAGCACAGAGTCTGTTTTATTATAAAGTGTCCCGAATCTCACATAAATGAACACTATGAAAGCCAAAGTGTTAGTCACTCAGTCGTGTCCAACTCTTTGCGACCCCATGGACTACAGCCCGCCAGGCTCCTCTATCCATGGGATTTTCCAGGCAAGAATACTGGAGAGGGTAGCCATTTCCTCCTCCAGGGTATCTTCCCCATCCATGGATCAAACCCAGGTCTCCCACATTGTAGGCAGATTCTTTACTATCTGAGCCACCAGGGAAGCCCAACTGAAGACTATACTGAAAGTTAAAAACTGGACGGTTGTAAATGGCTTGCCTCCATGTCTTGGGACTGCCTGGAAAATACAACTACAGCTGACAGAGAAGCTGACGGACAGCAAAGGACAGAAGCGCTGGGAAGGGAAGGAAAGGCATTTCAATACTTCCCCTGACAGGGTGACACAATTTAGAGTATGTGGAAGTGAAAGTCGCTCAGTTGTGTCTGACTCTTTGTGACCCATGGACTATACTGCCTGGAAAATACAACTACAGCTGACAGAGAAGCTGACGGACAGCAAAGGACAGAAGCGCTGGGAAGGGAAGGAAAGGCATTTCAATACTTCCCCTGACAGGGTGACACAATTTAGAGTATGTGGAAGTGAAAGTCGCTCAGTTGTGTCTGACTCTTTGTGACCCATGGACTATATACAGTCCATGGAATTCTCCAGGCCAGAATACTGCAGTGGGTAGCCTTTCCCTTCTCCAGGGGATCTTCCCAACCCAGGGATAAAACCCAGGTCTCCCACATTGGAGGCGAACTCTTTACCAGCTGAGCCACCAGGGAAACCCAAGAATACCAGAGTGGGCAGCCAATCTGTTCTCCAGGGGAACTTCCCAACCCAGGAATCGAACTGGGGTCTCCTGCATTACAGGAGGATTCTTTACCAGCTGAACTACCAGAGAAACTCAGAGTATATGGAATAAGGACTAAAGATTTCAATACATTTAGGATTCCGAAGGCAATTAAAAAACAATGACAACTTGAAAATAATAATGTAAATATCAAAAACTGGGAGACGGAGGGAGAGGGGGTGAGGAAAATATAAAGGAGGCTTCCATCTTCCACTGTGGAAAACCAATAATGTCAAAATCTGATAAATCAAGGAAAAGCTGCATAAGCCTATTATTCAATTATGTGTCTGGAAGAAACCACCAGAAGCACTAAATCCCAGAAATTGTCTTAATGGTAGTCACTTCTGGAAGGCAGAACCAGGGTGGGGGAGAGTGGTATTAGAGCCTGTCTGTTCAGATAAGCCTCAGCACCATTTGACCATGTGACTGCGTGACTTTGTTAAATGCCCCAGCCTACTCCTGACGTTCTTATTTAGTAGGTCCAGACTCTGCATTCGAAATTAGAAATTCTGATGATCTGTGCTACTTTAACAACCGTCTGTGCCAAGTCGCTTCAGTCGTGTCTGACTCTTTGTGACCCCATGGACTACAGCCCTCCAGGCTCCTCTGTCCGTGGGATTCTTCAGGCAAGAATACTGGAGTGGGCTGCCATCTTCTTCTCCAGGGGATCTTCCCAGGGATCAAACCCACATCTCTTGTGTCTCCTGCATTGGCAGGCAGGTTCTTTACCACGAGCGCCACCTGGGAACCCCTGAGGAGCTTTTAAGAACCACATTAATATCTCCTCTGCGTCCTATTCAAAGCTGAGAAAGGATGGCTCTCCAAGCTCCTGTGACATAGAAGCCCCCTGATGTGGACTTTCATTCAAAGAAACTGAGTCTCAGAGCAATTCCGTGACCTGGCCTGGCGGTGCCCGCTGGCCCTGAGCCTGGGCTATTTCTTGTGTTGATGAGGCCTGTCTGGCCAGGCTTCCTCTCCTGGTCACTGTTCAGATAGCGCTTGTCCTTTGGCTCAGCTGGGCTGGGAGGACTGCCAAGGACACCCAAAGGGATGGGTGACAGGCCAGTGCCAGTCTGTGCTGGAGTGGAGCCACGGAGCCTGGTGCCAGCTCTGTCCTCCTGGCGGGAGGACCACATGCGATCCCCCTCTGCCCGCTCGCATTGGCCCCGAGTGGGCACCACACACCACGGGGCTCCCTCGTCCGCAGGAGAAGAAGGGGAGCAGAACCAAAAGTCTACTGGTGGCCCAAACTCGGAGGGAGGAAGGGGCCTTAGTCGAACACTTTCACTTTCAGCAAGAGTGACTAAAAACCAAACTGGAGGACGAGGGGAGAGGCCTATAATGTAGCAGGGTATATTCTGTTCTTCTAAGGACCTGCCAGCTTTTAATTTTTAATTGGGAAATATACAGCACATATTAACACATGTGTATATACACATATATATACACTTTACGCTCACATATATGTATACATATACACACACACATATATATGTTGTGGTTCAGCCACGCTAAGTGGTGTCTAACTCTGGGACGCCATGGACTATAGCACGCCGGGCTTCCCTGTTCCTCACTGTCTCCTGGAGTTTGCTCAAACTCATGTCCATTGAGTCTACCTAACCATCTCTTCCTCTATCGTCCCCTTCTCCTCCTGCCCTCAATCTTCCCCAGCATTAGGATTTTCCAGTGAGTCAGCTCTTTGCATCAGGTGGCCAAAGCACTGAAGTTTCAGCTTCATCACCAGTCTTTCCAATGAATATTCAGGGTTGCTTTCCTTTAGTATGGACTGGTTTGATCTCTTTGCTGTCCAAGGGACTCTCAAGAGTCTCCTCCAGCACCACAATTCGAGAGTATCAATTCTCCGGCACTCAACCTTCTTTATGGTCCAACTCTCACATGTTCGGATGTTGAGAGTTATTCAGTCCCTAAGTACACAAATATAGCGCAAGCGGCTGCGACCTCGGGCGCACTCAGCGCGGCCAAGAGGAGCCACCCCGCGTCCGAGACCACGGGCGGCGGCCTGGAGGAGCCACCCCGCCTACGAGGTCAGGAGCAACAGTCTGGAGGAGCTACCCTCACGTCTGAGGCCAGGGAAGGTGGCCGGGAGGAGCCACCCCGTGCCCTAGGCCAGGGGCGGCGGCCGGGAAGATCAACCCACGCCCAAGGAGCGGTGGCTGCGCTGGCGCAGGAGGGCCTAGAGGAGCTATCCCACGTTGAAGGTCAGGAAGGGCGGCGGTGAGGAGATACCTCTTGTCCAAGGTAAGGAACAGTGGCTGTGCTTTGCTGGAACAGCCGTGAAGAGATACCCCACGCCCAAGGTAAGATAAACCCAAGTAAGATGGTAAGTGTTGCAAGAAGGCATCAGAGGGCAGACACACTGAAACCATACTCACAGGAAACTAGTCAATCTAATCACACTAGGACCACAGCCTTGTCTAACACAATGAAACCAAGCCATGCCTGCGGGGCAAACCAACACGGGCGGGTCATGGTGGCGAGGCCTGACAGAATGTGGTCCACTGCAGAAGGGAATGGCAAGCCACTTCAGTATTCTTGCCTTGAGAACCCCATGAACAGTAGGAAAAGGCAAAATGATACGATACCAAAAGAGGAACTCCCCAGGTCATTAGGTGCCCAATATGCTACTGGAGGTCAGTGGAGAA
>SJYR01000734.1:193819-224362 GCA_006410655.1 Kobus ellipsiprymnus | reverse complement strand
GGACTGTGAAGAAGGCTGAGCGCCGAAGAATTGATGCTTTTGAACTGTGGTGTTGGAGAAGACTCTTGAGAGTCCCTTGGACTGCAAGGAGATCCAACCAGTCCATTCTGAAGGAGATCAATCCTGGGATTTATTTGGAAGGAATGATGCTGAAGCTGAAACTCCAGTACTTTGGCCACCTCATGCGAAGAGTTGATTCACTGGAAAAGACTCTGATGCTGGGAGGGACTGGGGGCAGGAGGAGAAGGGGACGACCCAGGATGAGATGGCTGGATGGCATCATGGACTCGATGGATGTGAGTCTGAGTGAACTCCGGGAGATGGTGATGGACAGGGAGGCCTGGTGTGCTGCGATTCATGGGGTCGCAAAGAGTCGGATACAACTGAGCGACTGAACTGAACTGAACTGATATGTCCATAAATACAAAATAGATTCCGTTTAAAGACCTAAAGGAGCATCCGCTTATGGAGCACACAGCCCTAGAAACAAATACCTGAACTCTGGGTCACCCCCAACAGGGATAATCATTTTGCTGAATTAGGGTCTGGTCATTTCTTTATCTTCCTAGTTTCATGGGGCCTGTGTGCATTCCTAAGCAGTGTATTGTTCAGTTCTGTTTGTTTTTCAACCTTATCTAATCGGAATCTTGCAACTCATACTTTCTGTCTTGCCCTCTGGGTGGCAGGGCGAGTGGAGGGGTGGAGGCGGGGCGGGGCGGGGAAGTCATCCTTCAGGAAGAGTGTATGTAGCCACAGCTCCTCAGTGTTCACTGGATGGAGAAGTAGTCCATGCAGGATTTACTTACAGACTCTATTGTCAGTTGCTATCTGGACTGTTTCTAGTTTTCTTCTGTGCTGCCAGGAAAGCTCTTCCAGGAGTGGTTGGCCTTTTAACGTGCTCCTTCTCCAGAGCCTGGGTTTTGCCTCTGCACAGGGCACAGGAGGAACACCAAGCCAGTAGCTAAGAGTTCCTGGGGCTTCCCAGGTAGAGCCATTCATAAAGAATCCGCCTACCAATACAGGAGATGCAAGAGATGCAGGTTCAGTCCCTGGGTTGGGAAGATGCCCTGGAGGAGGAAGTGGCAACCCACTCCAGTATTCTTGCCTGGGAAATCCCATGGACAGAGGAGTCTGGCAGACTACAGTCCACGGGGTCGCAAAGAGTTGGACATGATTGAGCGCACAGGCTAGAGCTCCGGGAGTTCCCTACAGCCACGAGACGATGTGAGTCCCGGGATCCCTCTCTTCATGGCCCAGCCTCATTCACTCACAGAAGCCTTTTGCCCTGAACCTGAGATCCCCCGCCCCTGCTCTAACAGCAGAAAAACAATGGCCTTCTTTGAGGCAGTCTGGATTTCTGAGTCACACCCCTCTCCCTACTGTCTGCCCCTTCTTCCCCAGGTAAGGAAACACAGCTCTCAATGAAAGGGCTCCATTGACCGGCCATGGGTGTGAGGGTGTGAGAGCGTGAGAGCAAGAGCAGGAGGGGACCCCACCTCTACCTGCCTGGACCCAGCCACCTGGCCCTCACACTGGCCATGTGGCCACGGCGGAACAAAGGAAACACACCCATGGTCAGAGCCAGGCATTCCTCCATACGTTACATATACTGTTCCATTTAAGGCTCATGTAATTTTAGAGGTGGGAAAATAATAAAAGATGACAAACATTTGTGAATACACACCATATGCCACTCTGCTAAGGGCTTTATATACCTTATCCCAGTGAGTCATAAAACCACAAAAGTGGTGATTAAATTAATTTAGGAGGTTAAGACCAGTATTTAAAAAAAAAAGGAAACAGACAAGACTGGAATGAAGATGAGTATACTAGAGCGAGTCGCACAATGTAAAGGTATTGTTTTGTGAACTTTTTCTTTCCCTTTGATTCCCGTGGAGTTTCCCTGGTGGCTCAGAGGGTAAAGCGTCTGCCTGCAATGCAGGAGACCTGAGTTCGATCCCTGGGTCGGGAAGATCCCCTGGAGAAGGAAAAGGCAACCCACTCCAGTACTCTTGCCTGGAAAATCCCATAGACTGCGAAGCCTGGTAGGCTACAGTCCATAGGGTCGCAAAGAGTCGGACACAACTGAGCGACTTCACTTCACTTCACTTTGATTCACGTATATTTATTTCCCTGGGCTGCGTCAAAATGTAAAATATATCCTCTCACTGTGGGCAGAGGTTAAAAAACTTTACAATGCCCTTTCCTGTCTTATCCTGATGTAGGTTCAGGCACTAACCTAATTGAACAAGAAAATAACTGCAGCAACTTCCCCAGCCTCATCTGGGTTCACACACCTTGGTCAGCACCCATCCACCAGGCTCCTGAAACAGTGGCCTCCTCTCCCTTCCTCTTTCCTCCCCCAGACCACGTGCTGCGGCCTCAGCCCAGAACATTCTCCCCGCCCCCTCACCAGCTCTCTGCACAGCTGGTTCCTTTCCATTGCTCTGGCCCCAGCACGGGGGTCATGTCCGCAGAGTTCCTGGCCTGCGGCCCGAGCAGCCCCTTTCCTGTTCTTGGGTCGTGTGGACGTGCATCTCCTTGTTGCTGTCTGCCTTCCCCGCGTGAGCCCAGAGGAGACACGATCTGAGGTCCTCGCGGGCACACCTGGCACCAGGCACAGTTGTCGTTGAGTTGCTGAGTCGTGTCCGACTCTCTGTGACCACGTGGATCGCAGCACACCAGGCTTCCCTGACCTTCACTGCCTCCCGGGGTTTGTTCACATTCATGCCCGCTGAGTTGGTGATGCGATCCGACCATCTCATCCTCACTCCCTTCTCCCTTTTGCCTTCAATCTTTCCCAGTACCGGGGTCTTTTCTAATAAGTCAGCTCTTCATGTCACGTGGTCAGCAACTTCCCAATTTGTTGGATGAACACAGACATTCTCAGGTCCTCCCAGAGGTAAAGAGCAAAGCCAGGATCCCAGCCTGGGTGTGCCTGAGCCCTTGACCCCTGCACTACACAGGAAAACTCACACAGCACGTACTGCCCCTGGCCCCATCACGGGGAGTCTGGGCACTTAGCTGGGTGGGACTCCAACCCCCGGTGCTCTCCTAGGACAACAGGGTCGGGGGGCGCCATAGTGGGCCCTTGTGGTCAGCTGAGAACCTGGAAGAGATAAGTGAGGAAACAGCAAATCCTCAGGCCAGAAGAAACTGGCCAAAGAATGGAGAAATACCAGAAAAGATCATGAGGGCGGCCAGCTCAGAAATAAGCTGGTGACCAGGCTTCAAGAGGCGGGGCCAAGAAGCCCAAGGACCAAGGCCAGAGGCGCGGGCCATAGGAACACTGTGGCCTTGCTGCCCCCTGGTGGCTGTGGAATGCTTGGCCCCCAGAGGGGAAAAAAGGGTGGGCTGGCCTCTGGGATCCACTCTTCAGAGGTCATTCACTGAGCGTTTGATGTAGGCCTGGTTGCTGGGGACTGGAAATGAGGCTGACATGGCTCCAACTGACAAGGACCGCTGTTCCCTACACCCAGGCAGTGACCCCACCCTGACAGGTTTATTTCCCGCTTTTCAAATAACTTGTGGGGAGCCACCTCCCTCAAATGGGCCTCAGAGGGCAGAGATGGTATGTCACTCACCTCTGGAGCCCCAGCACCAGGACAGGGCCCGGCACGTCAGAACACTCATAGCGGCTCCTATTTCACAAGTGCTAACTATGGCAGAAAGTGAAGAGGAACTAAAAAGCCTCTTGATGAAAGTCAAAGAGGAGAGTGAAAAAGTTGGCTTAAAGCTCAACATTCAGAAAACGAAGATCATGGTATCTGGTCCCATCATTTCATGGGAAATAGATGGGCAAACAGTGGGAACAGAGTCAGACTTTATTTTTGGGGGCTCCAAAATCACTGCAGATGGTGACTGCAGCCATGAAATTAAAAGACACTTACTCCTTGGAAGGAAAGTTATGACCAACCTAGATATCATATTGAAAAGCAGAGATATTACTTTGCCAACAAAGGTCCGTCTAGTCAAGGCTATGGTTTTTCCTGTGGTCATGTATGGATGTGAGATTTGGACTATAAAGAAAGCTGAGCGCCGAAGAATTGATGCTTTTGAACTATGGTGCTGGAGAAGACTCTTGCAAGTCCCTTAGCAAGGAGATCCAACCAGTGTATCCTAAAGAGGACCAGTCCTGGGTGTTCATTGGAAGGACTGATGCTGAGGCTGAAACTCCAGTACTTTGGCCACCTCGTGGGAAGAGCTGGCTCATTGGAAAAGATCCTGATGCTGGGAGGGATTGGGGGCAGGAGGAGAAGGGGACGACCGAGGATGAGATGGCTGGATGGCATCACCGACTCGATGCATGTGAGTTTGGGTGAACTCTGGGAGTTGGTGATGGACAGGGAGGCCTGGAGAAGGAAATGGCAACCCACTCCAGTGTTCTTGCCTGGAGAATACCAGGATGGCGAAGCCTGGTGGGCTGCCATCTCTGGGGTCGCACAGGGTTGGACACGACTGAGGCGACTAAGCAGCAGCACCAGCAGGGAGGCCTGGCGCGCTACGATTCGCGGGGCCACAAAGAGTCAGACACGACTGAGTGACTGAGCTGAGCTGATGAAAGGCTTGCTTGCCTCACATCAAGTGTTCACATACATTTCTGAAGGACAACAACAGCACCCTTTCTTGGGGGTACAGAAAAGACTATGCCTATCCAAAAGACTGTGGCAGAATATCTGTTAAGCCAAGCTGTTCCTAAATGCTGGAGGGCAAAAAAAGACAGAGGATATTAGAAGACTGCCCTGTGCAGCAAAGCAGATCCCAGGATTTCCTGGCTGGAAGGGACCTTCAAGGCCAGCCAGCCTCCCTCACGCCTTCCACAAAGCTGCCTCCTGAATCTAATCATTGAAAGGAAAAGACTTCACAGCATGTCTAGCTTTTGGCATGGAATATTCTTCCTCCTCTTGTTCAGTCACTAAGTCATGCCGGACTCTGTGACCCCGTGGACTGCAGCATGTCAGGCTCCTCTGTCCTCCACCATCTCTCAGAATTTGCTCAAATTTATGTCCACTGAGTTGGTGATGCTATCTCACCATCTCCTCCTCTGTCGCCCCCTTCTCCTTTTACCTTCAATCTTTCCCAGCATCAGGGTCTTGTAGAATGAACCAGTTCTTCTTCTTAATAAATTAAAAAGTATTAATAATTGTGATCAAAACCAAATCTCTGGGACTTCCCTAATGGTCCAGTGGTTAAGCGTCCACGTTTATACTTCAGGAGGCGCTGGTCCAATCCCTGGTTGGGGAACTAAGATCTCCCACAGGCCAACCAGGGCAGCCAAAAAAGAAATCATTAAAAGAAAAAAAAAACAAACCCAAATCTCTGCTTTTTTCCCCCTCAGTTCAAGTGTCATAAAACTACAAAAGATCAAAAGTGATATCCTACCTCAGTACACATCAATTGGCCTGCCCATAACACAGCTCAGGCCATTTCTTCCAGAAGAAGAAACGCTGGCCTCCCCAACCTCTGCAGGAAAGGCCTGCCTGGTCCCACATCACATTTGGACTGAGTACAAGGTCTTGTGTTTCAGGCAACCATAAATGACCAAAAGTCTCTGCTTCGTAACCCACAAAATCCTCCCCTTCTCAAGTCCCTCCTCAATTACACTCCCTGTCCCCCAAGCCTAGACAGTGAGTTCCTTCCGGAAACTAACTGATCTTACGGCACCTGGCACACTGCTCATTCCATAGCCACGTGGTGAAAGCAACTCCTTGGTCGATTAAAGATCTCAGTTTTTCTGCTACCTATTTGCTGTGTGATCTTGGACAGCTTTCTTAACCTTCCCAAACCTCAGTTTCCTCCTCTGTAAAGTCCTACCAAAATAGGGCTGTCCTGAAGATTAAATACAACGACACATGTAGAATACTTAAAACTGGTGGCCAGTACAACAGAAAGGGTTTAAGAAGTACGGATAATCACCATTATTCCTATGAATCACACTCCCGCCCCAAAGCACATCATGCTGGAGCTGGGTTTCTCAGCCTTGACACCATTGCCATTTCTTTGTTGTAGGGGCCCATCCGGTGCTTTGTAGGTTATTTAGCAGCATCTCTGGCCTCCATCCTCTAGGAACCAGCAACACCCTACCTCCCCAGTTCCGACAACCAAAAATGTCTTCATAGAATGCCAGTGTCCCCTCATCCTTCCACAGGGGACCACTGTAACTGGAACATGTAAATCTGTAGTGGAGTGGTCATTGTTCCTCTATTTCCCCACCAGCACACTCTCCCCACAGACAGCCACATCCACTCCCATCTTACCACTGAGTTGCCTTGGAGGGAACAGGTGATAGGTGCTGTAGATATCATTGGAGAACTGGAGCTGGAGCTCAGGACTGCCCTTCAGGAGCTGGGCCACCTGGTCCACCTGGAATGGCGTCTTCTCTAGGATCACGACAGCATCCTCCCCATCCCCGTCCCCAGATGCCTCATTCACCTGTGGGGGAGACACCATCAGTGGGCCCAGAGGCAGAACCACAGGGGAGGCCAGGAGAGCAAACGTAAACGCTCCCAGGGCCTCTGCAATCCCAACACTCAGGGTTTCCTTCCCTGCAGTCTTCCCTCTGGGGAAGTCTAGCCAAAGGTACTCATGTTTCCTCTCCCACAGAAGACGTCTTCTCATCAGCCCAAATCCTCATGGCGTCCTTCTTCTGAAAGATGCAAAGCTTCTCTGCTATCTTCTCTTTTAGGTTCACAAGACCTCTGTCAAATTCTCCCCATTTTACAGATGAAGAATCTGAGGTCTAGAGAAGATTAAGTGACTTGCCCAAAGTGACACAGTCAACATTGAAACAGAAAGTGCAGACTGAAGACAGGTGGGCTCAGAGAACCAGACAGAACCTTGCTAAAACACAAGAGATGCAGGGATTTCCCTGGTGGTCGAGCAGTTAAGACTCCGGACTTCCAATGCAGGAGGCATGGGTTCCAGGCTCCCGCATGGCCAAAAAAAATGAGACACAGAGATAGGCTCAGATGCCTCAGATAGCTTCCCCTGAGCTCCCTAAAGTGAAAGCTCTTGCCAGGAGTTCTGGAGAACCCTCTGACAGCCTCCTCACCAGTTCTTGGGGTGGTCTTCGGTCTCTCCTGAGTCCCTGCTAGAAAGCTGAGCACAAAGTATTTGAGCCAGCGGTGTCTGTCTACTGGAAGATACTGTGCATTCCTGGAGATCAAAGATGGCAATTCTCATCAGTGCTGGCCTGTCAGCTCATGACATGTAGAATTGGACCAGTAATTGAATAAACTGTCTCCCCTGTTGGGGTGGAGTCCTGTAGAGCAAGGATCAAACCTCCCGCAGTCTCTATGTCACTGCCTGAGGCCTGGATGAACAAGACCATCCAGCAACATTTACTAGCTTCTGAGAGAGGATGAGATGGTTGGATGGCATCACCAACTCTGTGGACATGAGTTTTGAGCAAGCTCTGGGAGTTGGTGATGGACAGGGAAGCCTGGTGAGCTGCAGTCCATGGGGTCGCAAAGAGTCTGACACCACTGAGCGACAGAACTGAACTACCATCTTACAGTAAAGAATCCGCCTGCATTGCAGGAGAGGTGGGTTCCATCCCTGGGTTGGGAAGATCCCCTGGAGAAGGGAATGGCAACCCACTCCAGTATTCTGGCCTGGAGAACCCCTTAGAAAGAGGAGCCTAGTGGGATACACCCCATGGGGTCGCAAAGAGTCGGACAGGACTGAACGCCTAACACTTTCACTTTCACTAGCATCTTACAGGTTTAATGAATGAACGATGAATGCTTAGGGACTTCAACATGTGGTTTTTAATCGGCAATACACTCTACTGGTGTTAGTCCTATTTTAGTAAAAGAGGAATAAGGAAATTTAGCCCTACGCGTGCTAATTCCCTTAGTTAATTTCACGGATAAAGTTGTCCCTTCCACCAACCAACCCTCCGATGCGTTTTAGTGCATTCTGCCTCCCCCGACGCAGGAATGCGATTGGTATTTTCCGAAGAATCTATTTAAAAAACAAAACAAAACAAAACAAAATCCGCCTCCGAGGCGACGATTGGGTCACCCACTTCCGTATCCCGTCCCCAGAACTGCCTACTGGTACCTTCCCGTGCAGGAAAATGATTTTGTCCCGCGCAGACTCCCTCAGCACTTTTTTCACCCTAAAGCCGGAGAAAGGTAAGCGGACAGGGGCAGAAGTACCATTCCCAACGCCCGCTTCCTCTCCCTCTGTGCTGGATGCCTCCGTCTCCTCGGCGTCCAGTTCGCGCTTTCTCTTGCTCTGAGGATGGGCTAGCTCCGCCATGCTGCCGGGCGGGAGGTGTGCGCCTGCGCAAATCTCACAGGCTCCTCCAACCTCCGACAGGGGTGGCGCCTACAACTCCCGACGTGCTTCGCGCCCAGAGCCGGGGGCTCTTCCGGCGCTAAGGAGCCTAGGAGCTCAGATTCCTGGGACCTGCTCCCATCCAGCGTTTTAATTCGAGTTTACTTGTCCTTGATCCCCTTGTGCTGGCCCGCCCTCGTGGAGGCCAGTGCTGGGGGAAGAGAGAAGGCAGTATGTCTCTAAACAGGAGAGCTGGAGAGACTGCCATGTAAAAATTCTAGTTATAATTTCTCTGCAACACCTCTATAAAGGGCCACCACCTCAATGAAAGGCCAACTACCTAAAAATTTTTTTAAAAGCTGTCCCACTGGAGGAAACAAGATGTTTAGGAAACTTATCTGCCTCAACATCTGGCTCTGGAGAGAAGGGGGAAAAACAAAAATCCTGAAAACTTGTAATCACAGGTCAATTTCCATTCAGGTTTAGAACTTAGATTCCTACTGCCTACATGATCCAGGAATTCAAGCTGAAAAATCTATTTCAGCCAATTTTGTAGTCTTCGCCTCTTGTTGTTCTTTACTTGCTGCATTGTGTCCGACTGTTTGCAACCCCATGGACTGTAGCCCTCCAGGCTCTGTCCATGGGATTTTCTAGGCAAGAATACTGGAGTGGGTAGCCATTTCCTTCTCCAGGGGATCTTTCCCACCAAGGGATCAAACCTGTGTCTCCTGCATTAGCAGGAAGCTCACCAGTAACAGATAAAAAACATAATTTAAAAATAACTTGTAGTTCCCTCTGCAGTCTTGCAGATCCGTCTCTTGCTTCAACAGTGCTTGGACGGAACAGACCCAGGGATGCCCCTCACTCCAGCCTCCGACCACCCTCCAATCTTTTTTCCAGTGGCAGCCTTCAGAATCAGTCACTCAGCTGTCCACGAACACCAGGACCAGCCACCACCACTTTTGGAGCTTAACTCCTTATTACTGATCAACCATGAGCTCCCAGATTGGTCAGAATTATTCCACCGAGGTGATGGCCGCTGTCAGTCACTTACACTGCGGGCCTTCTACACCTACCTCTCTCTGGGCTTCTATTTGGACTGCAACACTGTGGCTCTGGAGGGTGTGGGCCACTTCTTTTGCAAACTGTCCAAGGAGAAGCGCGAGGGCCCTCAAGCATTTCTTGAAAATGCCAAGCCAGCGCAGCGGCTGCACCCTCTTCCTGGAGGTGCAGAAGCTGTCTCAAGAGGAGTGGGGTAAAACCCAGGGTGCTATTGAAGCTGCCCTTCTCCTGGAGACGAACCTAGAGCAGGCCATTTTGGATCTGCACGGCCTGGGTTCTGCCCGTGCAGACCCCCACATCTGTGACTTCCTGGAGAACCACTTCCTAGATAAGGAGGTGAAACTCATGGAGAAGACAGGTAATCACCTGACCAACCTTCACAGGCTGGCTGGTCCCCAGGCAGGACTGGACGAATATCTCTTCAGAAGGCTCACCCTCAAGCAAGACTAGGAACCTCTGGAGCCCAGGGGCCTTTTAGGAGCCCCCTAACGTCAGGGCTTCTGCCTGAAGCCCCTCTCTACAGCCACTAGGCAGCTTTTTAACACTCTGGAGCCCTCTCTCAAGCTTTGGACCAAATGGAAAAAGTAAAGCTTTTTGCAGCACAAAATAAATAAAAATACCTTTTACACTAGCAACAGAAAATATGACATGCTAAGGAATTCCACATCTGTGACTTCCTGGAGAACCACTTCCTAGATAAGGAGGTGAAACTCATGGAGAAGACAGGTAATCACCTGACCAACCTTCACAGGCTGGCTGGTCCCCAGGCAGGACTGGACGAATATCTCTTCAGAAGGCTCACCCTCAAGCAAGACTAGGAACCTCTGGAGCCCAGGGGCCTTTTAGGAGCCCCCTAACGTCAGGGCTTCTGCCTGAAGCCCCTCTCTACAGCCACTAGGCAGCTTTTTAACACTCTGGAGCCCTCTCTCAAGCTTTGGACCAAATGGAAAAAGTAAAGCTTTTTGCAGCACAAAATAAATAAAAATACCTTTTACACTAGCAACAGAAAATATGACATGCTAAGGAATAAATCTCATAAAAAATGTGACTGACCAATATGGAAAAGATTTATACAAAGTTTATTGACATACATTTAAAGACAAAGAAATGGAGTCATAATATTTTTATAAAATATTAAAACATCTATTCTTTCCACATTAATCTCTCAACTCAATGTAAGTCCAATAAAAATACTAATTGGCCCATTCCTGGAATCTGACACACTGAATAAACAATTTATATGAAAGAATAAAAGAACGGGAAGGGTTGAAGTGATTCTGAGGAATAAAAGAAGTGGGAAGAGCTGACTGTAAATTATCAAGGTTTACTAACAACCACAGTAAGTAAGCCAGGGTGCCACTGACACAGGGTACATGAGCAGATGAAGGAAGGAGCCTGGAGAACCTAGGCGTATGATATATGACAAAAACACCAGAGACAGCACAGTCAGCCGGGGAGGAAGGACGCCAGTAAAGAATGGCTATTCAAATCGGGGGAAATGGTTCTCTGACTTACAAATCAGGAGCAACAAAAACAAACCCAAACATCCAAACATCCAGCTGGATTAAAGAACCAAATGTGAAATACTTCCATAGGAAAATACAAGAGTAGGGAAGATTTCCCAAAGAAGACACAAAAAGCACAAACTACAAATAGAAGTGTTTACATTCAAAAATAAAACTTCTTTAAAAGATACTGTTATATTGTGTTCATATCTTTTTTAAAAAACTTCTAATAATTTAGAGAGACATACTTAAATATTTAGAAATAAAATAACACCTGGGTTTGGCCTCAAAGGATCTGGAGGTGACTTATGGGTAGAGTTATTGTTAATAAAAGCTTATCTCTGAGCTGGTAATTGTTGAAACTGGGTGATAGGTTTACAGGGATTTGTCAAATTTCCTCCTTCCTTTTAGTGTATATTTTTTATAATAAAGGCAAAAGAGAAGAAAGAATATTATGACAACAGGATACCAGTATTCACCCACCAAATTAGCACACACTTAAAAAACTGATGTGTGTGTGTGTGTTAGTCACTCAGTTGTGTCTGACTCTTTGTGACTCCGTGGACTGACCTCCACCAGACTCCTCTGTCCATGGAAATCTTCAGGCAAGAATACTGGAGTGGGTTGCTATTGCCTTCTCCAGGGGGATCTTTCCAACCCAGGGATTGAACCCTGGTCTCCTGCATTGCAGGTGGATGCTTTACTGTCTGAGCTACTAGAGAAGCCCTAAAAAACTGATAATTCTAAGTAATTCCCTAGCAGTCCACTATTTAAGACTCAGCCCTTTCACTGCCAGTGCCTGGGTTCAGTCCCCAGTCAGGGAAGTAAGATCCCAAAAGCTGTGTAGTGCAGCAAAAAATAAAAATAAAAAAATCTGATAATTCTAATTGTTAGCAAGAACATGAAAAAGTGGCAACTCTTATACACACAGGGTAGGAACAGAAATTGGCAGAATCAACTTGGAGGAAAATTTCATATCTTCTACCAAGACCATTGGATACTCTTGAACATTCCCCATCTAGGTTAAATCCTAGAAGATCTTGCTCTGGAAAACATACAAGAATAAAAATGCTCACAGGCTTATTGTTTTCAATAGCAAAAAAAAAAAAACAAAACTGGAAACAACCCAGTGTCCATTTGTAAAAGAATGTGCAGCTAAACAGTGGTATATTTACATAATGGGATGAAAATGAATGTACTGGAGCTCCATGCATCAACGTGGATACATCTTACAAACATATGGCCAAAGGAAGGAATTTGCATAATCTGTAAACATAACACCACTTATTTACAATACAAAACCATGTATGCTGTCAGGGATGCATACATATGTAATAAATTTCTAGAGAAAAGCTAAGAGTGATAACATTCAAAATTAGGATAGTGGTTACTTCTAGTAGGAGAAGGAAGGAGAATATAATTAAGGGCAGGTAGGGAGCAACATGGGGCTTGTGAGGGTCTGTTTCTAAGCTGGGTGTAGAGTACATGAGTGTACTACATTATTCTTTAGTCCTTTCATATATAATAAGATAATTTGTAATTAAAGGTTTTTTCATATATGCAGATAGCAAATCATGTACACTTGAAACTAATATATGTCAATTATATCTCAGTTTTTAAAAATATATATATATGTATATATTTTTTCAGTAAAAGGAGATGTGGGGGGGGGGAGTGGACGAAGAGATACAAAAGTATACATCAGGGAAATAAGAAGTTCATTTCAGCTCAACAGCTCAACAACAAGTTTTATTGAAAACATACCATTCTCCAGAGGAAATACGCCGATTCCTCTGAGTGCAGAGGTGAGGAGCTCTCTGCATGAGAAAGCATGAGTTCTGGCCAGACACCTGATGAAGCCCCCATGTCAGTGCATCCGTGAGTGGGCTTTTGATCCCAGCTAAAAGGTCTGAGTTTCCCTTCTCTTCGACCCACCTGCTCCCTGCTCTCTCCTATCTCTTCTGAATGGTCTCTAGGTGTGGGTCTCGAATGACAGGAGTGCAGTGGAAACAAACAACAATGCTGAGGGCATCTTCCTCGTTCCTTTCAGATGTGAACGACGTCACAGGGAGACCCCGGCAGGAGTGTGAGTGTGAAAGACACCATACCTGTTGCTTTCTCCTGACACCTGCTCAGGGCTTCCCGGGCACCGAGGAAAACCACGCAGCTGAGGCAAGTGGTCCAGGATTCCAGCTCCTTACTCAGGTAAGCCACCTCTTAAGAGGAATGGACCTCAACAGCAGTGCCCGATTCCAGAGGATGAAGACACAGACACGACCTGCCAGGCTTCACGTCCAGGCACGCAGGCGGCATCACGTGGGCCATATCTTGTATCAGCACTTCCTCCCACCTCCACTTTCTGGCTCTTCCAGGCCTTCCTGGGGGATCCCCAGTCTCCCCAGGCCTTCTTGGGGAAGTCCCCAGTCTCCCCAGGCCTTCCTGGGGGAGTCCCCAGCCTCACCAGGCCTTCCTAGGGGGACTCCCCAACTTCCCTGGGTCCTTCCTGAGAGCCCACGGATATGGAGGCCACAGACAGTCTGATCCCTGGGTCACATACAATGTCCTGCAAACTCACTCCTTACAACTCAGTGTGTCTGCTGAAATCCCAGGCCCTGGGCCCTCCCACTTTGCTCCAACTTTCTGGGTGCTGTGGTGATGGATCAAGCATCAGCCAAGGGTCTGCAGGTCTGAAAGAGATCCAAGAGGAGCAGGGCTTGTCACCATCCTCAGATCCCAGCATGTCTGTTTCCCCAACAGCTCCCTGCCTCCGCTGACTTTTAATCTATATTTTACCTTTCAAACCCACTGTTACATATTGCCCCTCCCTGGATATGCTTATCATGGGCAACCCTTTCCTATTATTTTGCACCTGTTTGCTTTACTAAACCAATACTAAACCAGAGTCCCTCCTGGCATGTTCCTAGCTCTTGGTAGACATTCCTAGCTCTTGAGGCCAGCCTGACCTCAATGAGAGAAATCTAATACTATTAATACTAGTAATGATGATGTTTATGTGTGTGTATGTTCAGTCGCTCAGTCGTGTCCGACTCTTTGCTACCCCATGGACTGTAGCCCACCAGACTCCTCTGTCCATGGGATTTCCCAGGCAAGAATACTAGAGTGGGTTGCCATTTCCTCCTCCAGGGCATCTTTCCGACCCAGGGATCCAACCTGTGACTCCTGCATTGCAGGCTAATTCTTTACCCACTGAGCAACCTGGAAAGTCCCAATAATAAAGTTAATGGCTAATATTTATTGAGGACTTGACATGTGCTAGGCCTTGCCTGTTACGAGTATTTGAGGCCAGCCTGACCTCAATGAGAGAAATCTAATACTATTAATACTAGTAATGATGATGTTTATGTGTGTGTATGTTCAGTCGCTCAGTCGTGTCCGACTCTTTGCTACCCCATGGACTGTAGCCCACCAGACTCCTCTGTCCATGGGATTTCCCAGGCAAGAATACTAGAGTGGGTTGCCATTTCCTCCTCCAGGGCATCTTTCCGACCCAGGGATCCAACCTGTGACTCCTGCATTGCAGGCTAATTCTTTACCCACTGAGCAACCTGGAAAGTCCCAATAATAAAGTTAATGGCTAATATTTATTGAGGACTTGACATGTGCTAGGCCTTGCCTGTTACGAGTACGTTACATGTGGCAGGCAGTGTCCTGAATACCTACTTAGTGTACATACTTATTTAGGTATACAATATAATTCTCATTCAACCAATGAGAAAACCCAGGCACAGAGCAGTTAAGTAACTCACCCAGGTAACACAGCAGAGCCTGCATCCTGAACTACAGGCAGACCTCAGAAACACTGCAGGTTCAGTTACAGACCACCACAATAAAGCGAACAGTGCAGTCAAGTGAGTCACAAATTCTTTGGCTTCCCAGTGCATGTAAAAGTTATGTTTATACTCTCCTGTAGTCTATTAAGTGTTCAAAAACATGATGTTTTTAAAAACAATGTACATACCTTCACAGAGAACTATAGCCAATATCCTATGATTAACCATAATGGAAAAGAAGATTAAAAAAATATGTATAACTGAATCACTTTGCTGTAGAGCAGAAATTAACACAACATTGTAAATCAAATAAACTTCAATAAAAAATTGATTTTAAAAAATGTACATGCCTTAATTAAAAATAGGAATAGGAACAACTGCTCAGTCGTATCCGACTCTTTGTGACCCCGTGGACTGTAGTCCACCAGGCTCCTGTGTCCATGGAATTCTCCAGACAAGAATACTGCAGTGGGTTGCCATTTCCTGCTCCAGTGGTGATCTCTTCCCCACCCAGGGATCAAATCTGGGTCTCCTGCATTGCAGGCAGATTCTTTACCATCTGAGCCACCAGGGAAGCCCTAATTTAAAAATATATAATGCTAAAAAAGAAAAAAAAAAGCTAATTATCATCTGACCAGGAAAGGTTGCCACAAACCTGTTTGTAAAAACAAAACACAGTATTTGCCAAGTGCAATCAAGTGAAGCCTAGGGACTTTCCTGGTGGTCCAGTGGTTAAGACTGTGCTCCCAATGCCCGCCGGAGGAGGTATTGGTTGTCCCAATCCCTGGTCAGGGAACTAGATCCTGCCTCCCTGCAACTAAGCGTTCTCATGTGACAACTGAAAGAGCCTTCATGCTTCAAGGAAGATCCCCGCCAGCTAAAAGATGCTGAGCAGACAAATGTTTTCCTAAAAAGATAAAATAGAGTGAAGCCCATACTAGGCCACACTGGGTGTCTCCTAAAAGCCCAGGTAGAGCAAGCCCTTCCCCAAAGCTTACACCGCATGACAGCGTCCTTGACTTGGCGGAAGCCACGTTCGGGACCGCGGCCGTCCACGAAGTACATGTATCGGAGCTCGGCGGGGTAGGCGGCTCTGCTGAGGCCGGACATCAGGGGGATGGTGCGGCCCTCGGCCCCGGGGGCCTCGCTCAGCGCCTGCAGCATCTGGTACCTGCACCACGGGTCCCTGAGGAAGCCGGGGGTGATCAGCAGCACGCGGCAGTGGCTGCTGCTCAGCGCGTGGCACAGCTCGGACACGATGGCGCCGCCGGGGGTGGCGTCGCGAAGCTGCAAGAAGCAGCGCAGGCTGGCGGCGCCGCCCTCCAGGTAGGAGACCAGCTCCTGGGCGGCGACCAGGTCCTCCTCGCTGTGGCACACGCACACATCGTAGGCCTTGCTCCAGCGGCCGCTGCTGCTGCTGCTGCCACTGCCACCGCCAGCGCCCCCGGGCGACGGTGTAGGGATGGGAGACACCTCTGAGCTGGGGCCCAGGGATGGGGCGCTGTCTGGTGAGCTCGGCTGTGAAACGTCACCGAGGGCGCTTTCTGGGGAGGCGGGCATCTTCGTGGGCTTCCTCGACAGGGCCTGCCTGAACCAGTCTGCAGGGGGAGAGGCATTGCTTAGGCTTGGAGTTTTCAGCAGGGGCTTCCTCCGGACCCCACCAGAGAAGAGTCACCTCGGGAGGGACTCCAATCCGTCTCCCCTGCCCACCTTCTCACACCAGCTGTTCTGTGTACTGTGTCCATCCCTCAGGACTTGCCCCAAACTTCCCCTTGTCTTTCAAGGTTTGGGGAATACATAAAAGCTGGTTGTTTGCACTTCCCCGGTGGCCCGATGGTTGAGAATCTGCCTGCCAATGCAGGGGACACAGGTTTCAGCCCTGGTCCAGGAAGATTCCACGTGCCTCCGGGGAACTAAGCTCCACACACAGCAACAAAGACCCAGAGCAGCCAAAATAAATAAATAAGCCTGGCAGTTTTATAAGTCAGCAGAGATGTAATACCAACTCGTCCTACTGTACTGCATATTTGAAAGTTACTAAGAGAGTAGATCTTAAAAGTTCTCCTCACAAGAAGGAACTGGAAGGTGATGGATGTTAACTAGAATTAGTGTGATGATTATCTCACAATGTATACAAGTGCTGGATCATTATGTTGTACATCTGAAACTAATGGAATAGCGTATGTCAATTATACCTCAATAATTAAAAAAAAAAATCTTTGGTATAACAACAATATGAGAAAAAACAACTCTAGCTGTTCTACCAGCCTGATTAGGAAAGATAGCTTTGCCTGCTCCATGCCCTTTGGTTTCTGATACCCTCATCCTAACCAGAACTTCCCACGAGATGACCAGTCAACCATCTGTGAGTCTGTAAGCAGAATTATGTTAAGCTGGTAAATGTCAGTTAGTCCCCAAACCCACTTTTAGCACTCAGGGGAGGTGGATTTAGATTAAGGGGAGCGAAAGAGAGGCAGGGATTGGCACCTTTTGGCCATGAGAAATCTTACATGCTAGGTACGTGCATGCTAAGTCTCCTCAATCATGTCCGACTCCACGACCCTGTGGACTGTAGCCCACTAGCTCCTCCGTCCATGAGATTCTCCAGCAAGAAGAATACTGGAGTAGGTTGCCATATCCTCCTCCAGGGGATCTTCCCAATCCAGGGATCGAACCCACATCTCTTATGTCTCCTGCATTGGCAGGCAGTTTCTTTCCACTAGCGCCACTTAGGAAGCCCTGAGAAATCCTAGCTTCCTACCAAATGGGTAAAGTGGAAATGCAGAAGGAGGTCACTGTCCAGAACTCCTGCAGACCTTAGCACTGACTGATTCCAAACCACACTTTGGAGGGCCCCACAGATTTGATTGTGGACTGCTTGCTTTCTGGATGACCTTAAACAAGCCAGGCAATGTTTCCACTTCCTTATCTGGAAAATGGGTTCATTTCAGTTGTTGTTGAAGGTTAGAGGAAATAATGTCATATCTGGCATATTGTTGAGTACTCCATATGATTTCAACTCAGCCTCTGCAGCTTTTGATCAGGACAGAAGTTTGGTGTTCTGGAGGTGGATTTGTCCTCTCTCTCTGCTCTGCTTATCTCCTTCCTCTGAATGGTTCTGAGTGATTTAGATGACAAGAGACAGCAAGTTAAGTACTCAGCATGGTGGTTTCCAGGCTGGGAAGATTAGCTGAGCACACCTGGGAGACCAGTGAGCCAAAATGACTGAAGGCTCCCAGAGGCACACCTCCTCACTCCCCACAGGGCCCTGGACACTGAGCTCAAGACAGGACCACTCCCCCCACCATCAGCCTCCTCTGAATCTCTCCAGGGCCTGTGTTTGGGGGCCAGGCAGCCTCCTGGAATTAGGAGTCTGTGTCCACTCACCAGCCATCTTGCCCAAAGGCTTCTTGGACTTGGAGCCAGGAGCCGGGGAGGAGGTTGATGATGCCATCGTGCTGGGCTCCAAACTAACCCCATGAGACCAGGCATTGGTAAAGTGGGAGAAGGGTGGGGCCCCAGTCTTGACCTCATGGAACAGCCATTCTATAAGAGACAGAGAGAGCAGGTCACAAAAGCTGGACCTACCTTACTCCCAGTCCCTGAGCATGGGCTCTGGGAATTCTTTCTCTCTGGGTGCCTGACAGAGACTCAATCTCTAAATGGGTCCCTTATGCGAGTAGGGTCAGCCACCACTGGGATTAGAGCTGATTTCTAGTGAAAACCCAATCTGTGTAGTGATCAGACTTACAGAGTATGAGCTCAGCATGACCAGCAGAGTGACTGTTCTCTGCGCCACCTGGCCAGGGTTGCATTCGGGATCTGGGGAAGGGCGACTGGCAAGCACCTCGTTGTAGGAACTTCCTGTGTAAATGCTGAAATCAGAGAAGAAGGTCTGTTGCTATTTGAACAAATAATTATGTATCAAGGTATACAGATATTTTGCAGTAGAAAGCCAGCACATGTAAGAAACCTTGGAGGACTTTTCCTTCAAGCCTGCCTTTCCCCAAATAACTCCCTCCATCCACCCCACAGCCATGCAACCCTTTCTCCCTCCCTCTCTCCCTCAGCTGCACAAAGTGGTAAAGTTTACAGACGCTGCAGGCAGAGTTCCTTATGAACTCTGATCTCTTATGAACTGTGGCCTCTGATAAACTACTTATTCTTGCAAAACTTTAGTTTTTCCATCTGTGAAATGGGAATAATACTACAGCCTACTCAGCATTATTGTGAAGACTACATGAGATGATTTACGTAAAGTGCATGGCATAGAATGCTCAGGAAAAAATTACCCTGGTAGCTGAGTGGTAAAGAATCTGCCTGCCAATGCAGGAGACATGGGTTCGATCCCTGGTCCAGGAAGATTCCATATGCCTGGGGCAATTAAGCCCATTTGCCACAGCTGTTGAGCTTATGTTATAGAACCCGAAAATTGCAACTACTGAAGCCTGCGCACTCTAGACCCTGCTAGTGCTCCACAACAAGAGAAGCCACAGCAGTGAGAAGCCCAAGCACCTGCTCTTCACAAAGAGAGAAAATAATAAATAAATATAAATGAAAAAAATAAAAGAATCCAGGGACTTCCCTGGTGGTCCAGTGGTTAAGAATCCACCTTGCAATGCAGGCGACCTGGGTTCAATCCCTGGTGGAGGAACTAAGATCCTACATGCCACAGACTTACTAAACCCAAGAGCCGCACCTAGAGAGTCCACATGCCATGAAGAAAGACCCTGTATGATGAAACAAAGACGCAACGCAGCAAATAAATATTTTAAAAAATAAAACAAGCCAGATACTGGAGGGATATAGTCAATGTTTTTCCAAATTCCAGAAGGTTGTTGGTTTACTTTTTGGAGGTGGAGGGAAGGGATTGTCAAAAGGCATCAACATTTATATGGAAATGCAAAGAACCAAGACTACCTCAGATGGCAACTCACCGTGTTCTCTTCCCACCACAATGACCTAATGTCCCTGATGGCGGAGACTCTTTCTGCTTGGGTTTCTGGGAGGATACTGTGTGGAGCAGAGCCCACCCTGATCTGAAACAGAGGCACTGCGATCTCGTGGCTTCTGGAGATGAAGGTAGAGAACTGGGCGCTAGAGCAAGGACTGCTGTCTCACTATTTGATGGATCTGCAGAGGTCAAGACAACCCTGCCCCGCGCCCTCCCCGCCCACCGCCCTGGGAAGCCACAGAGAAAGGACATGTCTGAACAGACACACTGAGATAAAGAGTGTTCAAAAGTTGAATAAAGTCTTTCAATGTTGGACAAACATGCTTCATTCGGCTAAATGCTGAACGCCCTTATGCCAAGCCGACGGAGAGAAGACAAGAGGTACTGATGATTCATGAAAACATGTAAAAGTTCAAAAAGAGAACTTGAACTGTAGCAGCAGAGGGTGGGGCAGGTGTTCGGGGGCAGAAGGACGAGTTGGGATGGGCTTGGGAAGAGGCATGTTTGAAAGAGCAAAGCAGACAGCTGCTAAGCCAGCCAAAAGGACACAAAAATGGGAACATTAACAAAGATGTGTGTTTCTTTTCCTACCTAATATCCTTTGGATTTCAGACCCCTAAGTGGAGAGGCTGAGGCAGTGCCTAGTAACCACTGTTAGATTTGGGAGTTGTTTTTTTTGCTTTAATTTGGCTGTGCCAGGTCTTATTTGCGGCACACCCGCTGTTGTTCCCTGCTCAGGAAAAAATTACCCTGGTAGCTGAGTGGTAAAGAATCTGCCTGCCAATGCAGGAGACATGGGTTCGATCCCTGGTCCAGGAAGATTCCATATGCCTGGGGCAATTAAGCCCATTTGCCACAGCTGTTGAGCTTATGTTATAGAACCCGAAAATTGCAACTACTGAAGCCTGCGCACTCTAGACCCTGCTAGTGCTCCACAACAAGAGAAGCCACAGCAGTGAGAAGCCCAAGCACCTGCTCTTCACAAAGAGAGAAAATAATAAATAAATATAAATGAAAAAAATAAAAGAATCCAGGGACTTCCCTGGTGGTCCAGTGGTTAAGAATCCACCTTGCAATGCAGGCGACCTGGGTTCAATCCCTGGTGGAGGAACTAAGATCCTACATGCCACAGACTTACTAAACCCAAGAGCCGCACCTAGAGAGTCCACATGCCATGAAGAAAGACCCTGTATGATGAAACAAAGACGCAACGCAGCAAATAAATATTTTAAAAAATAAAACAAGCCAGATACTGGAGGGATATAGTCAATGTTTTTCCAAATTCCAGAAGGTTGTTGGTTTACTTTTTGGAGGTGGAGGGAAGGGATTGTCAAAAGGCATCAACATTTATATGGAAATGCAAAGAACCAAGACTACCTCAGATGGCAACTCACCGTGTTCTCTTCCCACCACAATGACCTAATGTCCCTGATGGCGGAGACTCTTTCTGCTTGGGTTTCTGGGAGGATACTGTGTGGAGCAGAGCCCACCCTGATCTGAAACAGAGGCACTGCGATCTCGTGGCTTCTGGAGATGAAGGTAGAGAACTGGGCGCTAGAGCAAGGACTGCTGTCTCACTATTTGATGGATCTGCAGAGGTCAAGACAACCCTGCCCCGCGCCCTCCCCGCCCACCGCCCTGGGAAGCCACAGAGAAAGGACATGTCTGAACAGACACACTGAGATAAAGAGTGTTCAAAAGTTGAATAAAGTCTTTCAATGTTGGACAAACATGCTTCATTCGGCTAAATGCTGAACGCCCTTATGCCAAGCCGACGGAGAGAAGACAAGAGGTACTGATGATTCATGAAAACATGTAAAAGTTCAAAAAGAGAACTTGAACTGTAGCAGCAGAGGGTGGGGCAGGTGTTCGGGGGCAGAAGGACGAGTTGGGATGGGCTTGGGAAGAGGCATGTTTGAAAGAGCAAAGCAGACAGCTGCTAAGCCAGCCAAAAGGACACAAAAATGGGAACATTAACAAAGATGTGTGTTTCTTTTCCTACCTAATATCCTTTGGATTTCAGACCCCTAAGTGGAGAGGCTGAGGCAGTGCCTAGTAACCACTGTTAGATTTGGGAGTTGTTTTTTTTGCTTTAATTTGGCTGTGCCAGGTCTTATTTGCGGCACACCCGCTGTTGTTCCCCAGCCAAGGATCTGAACCCAGGCGCCCTACATTGGAAGCGCGGCATCCTAGCCACTGGACCACCAAGGAAGTCTAGGAGTTGCTGTCTCCTGACATCTTCATTTCAACCATTCAAGATGTCCTTCCCTTCCCTGCCCTGCTCTCCGCCCCTAGCCCCCCAGTAGTAGACACAATGCTACTTACTTTTTATCTTAAATGTTTTTTCAATTGTGTTTTATTTGAGAATTCATTATTTGGCTTTGACACACAAACTGGAGACTGATTTGATATTTTTATGACAGCTTAAAGGTTCAAAGTTAACATAAAACTTCAGAATACTTAACCAGTGTAGATTTAAGATTCAGTTTCTCAGTTTATCAAATTACTTACCCTTTTGACATTACATGTGATTTTTGGTAGCTGTGTTTTTTCATTGTTTGTTTAGGAAGAAATCCAATTGCCCAATAGCCACTGGAAGTAGACTGGTATAAGCCCTAGTGACTGACATTATGGAAAAGTTCAAACACAGGAAATAGCATCTTTGACAAAGGAAAATTGAGCAAGAATGAAGATCGGTTCCATTAGCTGTGTACACTGTCTGCTTCCTAGAATCTAAAACCCTACTGCATTTTCCTTGTTCCTTCTCAGTTCCCGTGTAGCCGAGGTTGTGGAGCGATCACACGCAGATATGCTTTAATCTTGACAAGCTTTAGTAATGGTCGTGTATTAGATGTAGAAGACATACTTGTCAGACAGGCAAGAAGCTAATGAACCCAAATCTCCAACTGGAAGTTCTCATCACTCGCTCTGTCCAGTCTCTGATTTGTTCCGTAGTCACTTTTCCCTGTTCCTTTAAACAGTTCATCAAGTAGAAGGATATAGACCTAAATACCTACTTTGTAGATAATTACAAAAACTTGATAGATAATTAGTAAAGAGCTTCTTCAAAACAAAACCAAAACCAAAAAACAGTAGCATGTTACTGGTAGTGTTTTTAGAATACTTTTTCAATATTATAAGAAAGAACTTAGTATGTGAGGTAAATACAATGAAGCTCCACTGAATAAAACCCAAAGTGTATTACGTATTGTTCAATATCTGACTGGTCTCTGGTATCTATTGTATAGGGAATGTACTGAAACCTATGAAGATACATGATTATGTATCTTATCTAATTCATATTCCATTTCTGTTAAACAGGAAATATTATCTGTGGAAGATGGCACAGTGGTCCCCCAAAGACATCCACATCCTAATCCTGGGTGAAAATAAGCTACCTTACTTGGAAGAAGCAGACTTTGCAGATGTGATTAAGGGTCTGGAGATCGGAAGATGAGCCTGGATTATCGAGGTGGGCCAGTGTACTCGCAGAGGTCTTAGAAGCGTTAGAAGGGTCAGAGTGAGAGGGGACGTGACAGGAGAAGCAGAGGTCGGGGTAATGTGGGGCTCCTCTTCAAGGAGATGCATTCTGCCAGCGTGGGGCTATCAGCAGGAATGCGGCACCCTCCAGCAGTCAGAAAAAGCAAAGACCTGGGTTCCTCCCTAGAAACTCCAGAAGGGATGCACGGCATCTATAAGATAATAAATGTGTTCAGTACGAATCCACTGTTTGTGGTACTTTGTTACAGAAGCAATGGGAAAGTAATATACAATCTTTGATTGTATGTGAGGCTACTGAATAGAGAAAGCATTAACTCTAAGTGCTAAACACTGGTCTGCTTAAAGGTCTAAACTGTTCGAGGGAGTTGTTCACTTCTTTGATGGATATAGTATCATCTACACTTCATTTGATCTTTGACTGCAAAATTATGACCATTGGTTTCAAAGGCTCAATCGCTTGCTGAAACACTTGTCAGGACAGGATTCATTAGAACTTGCAGGACAATGTCCCTTAAAGTGCTGAATTATGGGACTTTCTTGGTGGTCAAGTGGCTAAGCCTCCCTGCTTCCAATGCAGGGGGCCCAGGTTTAATCCCTGGTCAGGGAACTAGATCCCGCATAAGAGTTCACTGAATGCTACAACTAAAGATCCTGCATGCTGCAACTTAAGACCTGCCACAGTCAAAATAAGTATTTTTTTTAAGTGCTGAAATGAACTGTTCACAGCTTGACAGACACAAGACAGTTATGGACACTAAGGTGGCCCCAATGTTCACAACTGTGAGCATAGACAGGACATATAACTTCTTACAACAGGGTATGGTGAAGGTTGTACTATGTCACTCACATACTATGTTACTATGCGTATGGTGCGTGTGTGTGTGTGTGTGTGTGCGCGCGCACGCGCACAAGCATATATTTATAAATGTGTACATACATATATATATCATATAATTAGTAACCTAATCATGTGTGTATATATTTATACTTATTGATATATACGTACAGTATGTATATTTGCTATATAAGATGTGTATATAAATAGATATTTATATTGTATGTAAATAATATTTATATACTATATTTATAAATAATATAAATATATTTATATTATGTGTAATTTATATATAATAGCAAATATACATATTGTATGTATGTATCACTAGGTATAATGAATACCTATTGATGAAAAGATAACACACAATATATGGATATTGTGTATTAATACAGATTTATATGTGTGCATGGGAGTGGGTGTAAAAGTCCATCTTAGCAGACTGGAAAGAGACTCCTTTGCTAACTTGGGTCAATTTCCTATGTCATGAGAGAGTCAGGTGTCAAGGAACTTCGGGCAGCCTTGAGATGCCAAGAGTGGTGTCCTGCTAACGGCCAGCAAGAACTAACCTCAGTCCTACAGCTTCAAGGAGATGAATTCTGCCAACAAATAACCTGAGCAGGTTTATTAGTGATTCTTTTCCCATTTGCGTCTCTGATGGCACCACACCCCTAGCTAACACCTGGACTGCTGGCTGGGTAAGACCCCAGCAGAAGACTCAGCCAAGCCTTTCCCCAGCCCTTGATCCATAGAAACTTTGAGGTAACAGACGGGTGTTGATTTAGCTGCCAAATTTGTAGTAATTTGTCATGGATCACTAAAGTGAACACAGGAATCAATCACAATGAAGAGTTTAAAAATGCCAGTTCCTATGCCCCACCCCAAATCCACTGAATCACATCTCTGGGAGGAAGACTTGGGAACCTGGTTTTTAAACGAGTACCCCCAGGAATTCCCTGGCAGTCCAGTGGTTGGGACTCGGTGCTCTCAATGCTGGGGCCTTGGTTTCAATTCCTGGTTGGAGAACTAAGATCCCGCAAGCTGCATATTGCGGCAAAACAAACAAAAACCAATCAAGCAAAAAAACTGAAATCCACACACACACATAAAGCCAAAAAAACAAAATACACACACACAAAAATACTAACAAAAAAACCCCAAATACTCCAGGATTCTGATGCACCTAAAGACTGACCTAGTGGGCTGCAGCAGCGTTCCCAAACGAAGCTGCATGTCATTATTACCGAGAAAACTTTAAAAAAATATAGCTACCAGACTTCTCTGGTGGTCCAGTGGTTAAGAATCTGCCTGCCAATGCAGGGGACATGGGTTTGATCTCCTCTCCAGGAAGATCCCACATGCTGCGGGGCAGCTGAGTCCATATGCCCCAACCACTGAAGCCTGTGAACCCTAAAGCTGGTGTTCAGCAACAAGAGAAGCCACAGAAACGAGAAGCCCATGAACCGAAACTAGAGTAGTCCCCACACACCAAAACTAGAGAAAGCCTGCGTGCACCAACAAAGACCCAGCAGAGCCAAAAATAAGCAATAATTAATTAATTTAAAAATAGCTACCTCTGGAAATTCTTATTCAATATAGCAGGGCCTGAAAATCTGTATTTTTTAAGAGCTCTCAGGTAATTCTGACACAAGGAACCACTTGTCTCGATGTATATAAGCAGTGGAATAACTGAAAAGTACCCAGCAAATTTGGGATTGATTTTGTGAAATAAATTTCAAACTACTGATTTTGCTATAAAGTCAGATTTAAGATGGGACTCTAGCAGGCAGAAAGTAGTCATAGAACTCTGGGTAATTAACTGAAGTCTTATAATCTATATTAAACTAAATCTTTTTGCTGAATATACAACAAAGTACAAATGCTTTAAGCACTACATTTTGTAAATTTTGAAGACTTTTAAACATAGCTCAGTCGGTAAAGAATCTGCCTGCAATGAAGGAGACCGGGTTTCGGTTCCTGGGTCAGGAAGATCCCCTGGAGAAGGGAATGACAACCCACTCCAGTATTCTTGCCTGGAAAATCCCATGGACAGAGGAGACTGGTGGGCAACAGTCCGTGGGGTCCCAAGAGTTGGACATGACTTAGCGACTAAACCACCACCACACATGTCAAGGGCTTCCCTGGTGGCTCAGTGGTAAAGAATCTGCCTGCCAATGCAGGAGACTCGGGTTCAATCCCTGGTCTGGGAAGATCCCACAAGCGAAGAAGCAACTAAGCCTGTTCGCTGCAACTACTGAGCCTGTGCCCTAGAGCCCCGGAGCTACAACTACCAAGCCCACAGGCCACGGCTACTGAAGCCCAAGCAGCTAGAGCCCATGCTCCATAAGGGGAGAAGCTACTGCAACGAGAGGCCCACGCACTGCAACTAGAGAGGAGCCCTTGCTTGTCACAACTAGAGAAAGCCCGCACAGCAACGAAGACCCTGCACAGCCAAAAATAAATACATAGCAAGTCAAAATTTTCATGTGTGTGTGTGTGCATGTGTGTATAGAAGTGCCCACTATTTTATTTTTTTCTATTTTGACTGTACAGCCTGTGAGATCTCAGTTCCCAGACCAGGGATGGAATCTAGGCCATAGCAGCTGACAGTGATGAATCCTAACCACTAGTCGATGTACCAGGGAACTCCCTAAATTATCAGTCAAAAGCATTGTGACTTTGGTTGTTAAAATCTAAAACCTTAGCTGTATTTCAGTCACATAGGAATATATCTTACTGACCAAACATGAATAGGAAGTATTTTAATGTGTTGCTATATTTTGTCAAATGTAGCAAACTGGTTTTTGGAAAACAGTTCCTAAGTTTTAAAAAAACTCCTTTTGTTTTAAAACTATATCCTAAAGGTCGTTTTAAACTAAAACGATGTGAATTTACTTTTTATGTGCTTTGCATAGGTCTCATGTAAATTTGCAGGCATTGAATGTAATATAGATTGTGGTAGCAATGAATTTAATGATGGATACAGTTTATAAATTATGCCTTTATACATTAGTTTCCTTTTGGGCTTTCAAAATGATTGCTTTTTATATATTTTTGAAAAAGGCTTGGGGGTGGGGAGGTCAGATATTAAAAAAAAACAAACCTAAAGTTTGTAAAGAGGAACTTTGAGAGGACTTCCACTACCAGCATAATAAAGACAGTATAAAACAACAGTAATTAAGGCACAATGATATTCATATACAAGGACAGACTAATGGAAGAACAGGGTGTTCAGAAACAGACTCGCATCTATATACTCTCCTGGTTTATAACAAAGCTGACACTGCAGTACAGTGGGAAAGGGTCTGGGTCAATTTAGACCGCCTTGTAGGACCAGATGAATCTTGACCCACATACTCCAACATACTAAAAAAGTAATTTCAAATCGATAGTAGATATACATGAGAATCCCAACAAAGCTTTTAGAAGAAAATACAGGCAATTATCTTCCTGACTATGATTATTTTCCTGATTTTTAAAATCTGAGATATAATTGACATCTAACATTGTACTAGTTTAGGTGAACAACATAATGATTCAACTTATTTAGATATTTAGAAATGATCATCGCAATAAGTCTCAGTTCAGTTCAGTTCAGTCGCTCAGTCATGTCCGACTCTTTGTGACCCCATGAATCGCAGCACGCCAAGCCTCCCTGTCCATCACCAACTCCCGGAATTCACTCAGACTCACGTCCATCGAGTCAGTGATGCTATCCAGCCATCTCATCCTCTGTTGTCCTCTTCTCCTCCTGCCCCCAATCCCTCCCAGCATCAGAGTCTTTTCCAATGAGTCAGCTCTTTGCATGAGGTGGCCAAAGTACTGGAGTTAGTCTAGTTAGCATCTATCACTATATTTGTGCAATTTTTTTCTTGTCCTCAAAACTTTTAAGTACTACTGACTTGGCAACTTTCAAATACACAATACAGTATTATTAACTATAGTCACCATGCTGTTCACTACATCCCCAGAACTTCTTTATTTTATAACTGGAAGTTTATACTTTTTGACTACCTTCACCCATTTCACACACTCCCTATGTCCCCAATAGGTAACGACTGAACAAAAAAAAAAAAAGAAAGAAAACTAAACATAAGTAATAGAACCATAAGGGAAAAAATGATAAACTGGACAATGTTAAATTGAAGAACTTCTGTTCTTCAAAAGACATCATCAAGGGAGTGAAAAACCAATCTCCTGAGACAGAAAATATCACATATCCAATATGTCTCATATCCTAGTATTTAGGAACTTTTACAAACTGGTAAGGAGAAAAGAAACAATGAATTGGAAAAACAAGCAGCAGAATCGAACAGACGCTTCACAAAAGGATATCCAAATGCCCAGCAGACATGAAAAGACCCATTAGTCATCAGAAAAAATGCAAATTAAACCTCAGTGCAACCCGACTTTCCCCTCACTCAGCACGAAGGCTACAATGAAGAAGACAGACACTGGTAAGCATGTGAAGAAACAGGAACTCATACACTGCCTGTAGGAGTGTAAATTGGTACAGGCACTTTGAAAAACTGTTTGGCGCTATATTCCACTTCTAGGAATATACTCAGCAGAAGCGCTTCACATGCTCACCAAAAGACAACCATAAGAAAGCCTCAGCGTAACTATGTACAACAAGCCCACGCTGGAAACAATCCATACCCATCAATCTACGTATCCGGTAGAACGTAGAAATAAACTGGGGTCGATCCACACAGCGCAAAATTACACATCAATGAAAGTAAGTGAAGTACCGATTCATGCACGCATGCGCACTAAGTCGCTTCAGTCGTGCCTGACTCTGCGACCCCAGGGACTGTAGCCTGCCAGTCTCCTTTGTCCACGGTATTTCCCAGCCAAGAATACTGGAGTGGGTTGCCATGCCACCCTCCAGGGGATCTCCCTGACCCCGAACCCGCATTTCCTGCATTGCAGGCAGATTCTTCACTGCTAAGCTGCCGGGGAAGCCCCACCGCTAAGCGCAACAAGAGTTAATCAACATATTGAGCACAAAACACCACACACAAAAGTACAGAAGTATGACCCCAAGTTTCCAAAGTTCAAACCCAAATAAAATTACTTATGATGTTAAGGCCAGGGTAGCAGTCACCCTTAGGTGGAAGTGATTGGAGGACACCTCCCCCAAAAGGAAATCTGGAGCGTGAGTGATGTTTTATTTATCCTGCAGTGACACTGGGTACGCTGTGCACTTAAGATCTGGGCACTTTTCTGTGTGTAGGTTGTACTTCAATGTTTATAAAAGGTTTTAAAACTAACTAGACCGTGACTTCCTCTGATGGTGGGTCATTTCTGACTCTCCGTAGCCCCTGGGTCAGCTCAATGAGTGTGTACCCCATCCTCCCATCTCAGCTGCACTTGGCTGGGTGTGTGTGTTTCCCAGTGTCTCCAGGTGGAGGACCGGGGGCTGATTCTGTCCTGCTCAGTACTGTCACACGATACCCAGCCATGGCCTAGGTTCACGAAATGACTGTGGAAGGGATCCCCCCTCATAAACCCTTACCCTTAAGTAAAGCCCTGCTCTTGCTGAAACCCTGTCACAAAGGCCATCAGAGGAGAGAGAGGCTGCGAGCAGAGAAAGAGGCGGGGAGGCTGGAGGGAAAAGAATCTACGGTTCAAGACGGAAGCCACCTGACCGAGCCAGGCTGCCCAGGGTCAAGGACTCTCTGCTCGAGCTTCTTGGCGACAGAGAAGGTGACAGCGCTCTCCGACGGCCTTTTCACCCCGTTTCCGCCGAGTGAGTGCTACGGGCGGCCAGGTGAAGGGGCGGAGAGGGAATGATGGCGAACCCGGCAGAGGTGCCCCAGGGAGGGGACGGGCAAGTCCGGGAGCGGGGACCGGGGATCGGCCGCTAACTGGGTCGGACGCGGGCCTAAGGGGGTCTCACTGCCCGCGGGGGTCCTGCCGGCCCCGCCCCCTGCTCTCCCCGCCCATCCCGGCCCGCGGGGTCCGAGCGCTCACCTGCTCCGGGGTGCGCCAGGCGCCGCCTTGGTGCGACCAGTGCGGGGCGCGGGCTCCGGCGCAAGGCCGCCTGCCCGTCCGGGGGAAGTGCCTTCGGCCGCCCGCTGCCCCGGAAGCGCGGAGGCGCCAGGCCCCGCGGCCCCTCCTCCGCCCGCCGCTCCCGCGCGCGGAGCCGGGCCCGTGTCCTCGGGCCCACGGGGAGGATCACGGGCATCCGCGCAGCCACTGAGCCGGCGTGAGCTTAGCGAGGTCTTTCCTCCAGAGTTCCCCGAAACCAGCAGCGGAACTTGCAGGCTCGAGACTGTTCTCTATCAAACAAGGAAAGTACCTTTGATTCACTCATTTGAGTCCTCTCAACACCCTACCAGCTGAGCCACAAGGGAAGCCCAAGAATACTGGAGTGGGTAGCCTATCACTTCTCCAGCGGATCTTCCGACCCAGGAATGGAACCGGGGTTTCCGACCCAAAAATCGAACCGGGGTCTCTTGCATTGCAGGCGGATTCTTTACAAACTGAACTATCAGGGAAGCCCCAGTACCCGGCCAGGGAAGCGTTTATACCTTTTTTTCTTTTCAGGCAAGTGAGGAAAATGATGTCAGACTTTTCCAAAGGCCAGGCACAGTAGGGTCGATGGTA
>SJYR01000734.1:150289-193536 GCA_006410655.1 Kobus ellipsiprymnus | reverse complement strand
AGTAGGGTCGGTGGTAACAGCGGAGAGGCAGGCAATTCCACACCCCCGCCCCCCGCAGCCCCGCCCCCTCGCCCAGGGCGACCGGGCCTGCCATGCTCCCCTGAAGTTAACGTTCAAGTACATGGCCAGGTACTACCCTGCAGGCACTAAAGCCAGGCCCAGTGAGATGGGCAAACGGTGGCGAGTGCTGGGTTAAACAGAGTGAAGGGACATCTGTTTGGGATGTTGATGGACGTCGGAAGCAGCCGCGGGGGATATAGGAGTGATATTTTCCGAGCTTGTTTCCCTCTGGAGGAAATGTCAGTATCTTCCTTGGCATGTCGGTGCGGGAAACCCTCCTACTGCTGTGCACCTGAAATGCTGGAGGGTGGAGGTGGTTGAATAGGGCCGAGGTGGAGAAGACTCTTCGGAGTCCCTTGGACTGCAGTCAATCCTAAAGGAAATCAGTCCTGAATATTCATTGGAAAGCCTGATGCTGAAGCTCCAATACTTTGGCCACCTGATGCGAAGAACTGACTCATTGGGAAAGACCCTGATGCTGGGAAAGATTGAAGGCAGGAGGAGAAGGGGATGACAGAGGATGAGAGAGTCAGATAGCATCACTGACTCAATGGACGTGAGTTTGAGCAGATTCTGGGAGACTGAAGGACAGAGAAGCCTGGGGTCTGCAGTCCATGGGGTCACAAAGAGTCTGATGGAGCAACAAGACACAAGATGCATGACCTCCCTTTCAATCTGACTTTCTACTTTTCTCAGCAGCCAGCCAAAAGGACTTAGTGGGAATCCTGGGAGGCAGTGTGCTGTAAGGTGGTCCAGAGGGGCTCTGGTGTGAGATGCTGGGGTTCACATCCAGGGCTCATCATCTGCTGGAGGTGAGACCTCGGGAATGCGCTGGGCCTCTCTAGGCTCACTCTCCTCATGGAGATTATGGGATCTGGTTCCCAGTGTTGTGGGAGGAGTAGGTGAGGGATGAGATTAAGCCCATCAGACAGCTACCCGTGTCCAGGTGTGCAGGAAGGCTCCTTTTACTCTGCATGGAGTGTTTACCTCTGCTTTCCCTGCCATCCATGGGCCCCCTTCTCCCAGGGTGTCCTCCCTTTTCCAATCTCCGCTCTTCAAACACCACCACTTCTGGCAAGGGTCATTTTTGCAGCTTGTGCAGGAAAACTTGTCTTAACCTGCCCTTTCTACCTCCTTACCCCCAATACATCCTGCTGCTGCTGCTGCTAAGTCGCTTCAGTTGTGTCCGACTCTGTGCGACCCCATAGACGGCAGCCCACCAGGCTCCCCCATCCTTGGGATTCTCCAGGCAAGAACACTGGAGTACATCCTAGTACCTTGCTATTTGAACCTTGTGTTTAAGCAGCTGACCTCTGTTAGACTGAAAAGTCCCTGAGGCCAGGGATGGATCTTTCTCCATCCCTGGAGAAGAGAGGAGAGAGGAACTCAGGAGCAGAGAGGAACTCAGGCACACACACTGAGAGCCAAGGATAAGCTAGTCACACTTGGTCTTGGGGCAGAGGTGAAGGCTAGGGCCCTGTGTCCCTCACAAAGGGAAGACAGACACCAGGCTAATTGCAATCCTGTAGCCTGAATAAAGCCCCACAGGAGTGCAGATGGTTTGTTATTGTNCATATGTAGGTCAGGAAGCAACAGTTAGAATTGGACATGGAACAACAGACTGGTTCCAAATAGGAAAAGTATATCAAGGCTGTATATTGTCACTCTGCTTATTTAATTTATATGCAGAGTACATCATGAGAAACGCTGGGCTGGAGGAAGCACAAGCTGGAATCAAGACTGCCACGAGAAACATCAATAACCTCAGACATGCAGATGACACCACCCTTATGGCAGAAAGCAAAGAAGAACCAAAGAGCTTCTTGATGAAAGTGAAAGAGGAGAGTGAAAAAGTTGGCTTCAAGCTCAACATGCAGAAAACTAAGATCATGGCATCCAGTCCCATCACTTCATGGCAAATAGATGGGGAAACAGTGGAAATAGTGACAGACTTTATTTTGGGGGGCTCCAAAATTACTGCAGATGGTGACTGCAGCCATGAAATTAAAAGGTGATCACTCCTTGGAAGAAAAGTTATGACCAACCTAGACAGCATATTAAAAAGCAGAGACATTACTTTGCCAACAAATGTCCATCTAGTCAAAGCTATGGTTTTTCCAGTAGTCATGTATGGATGTGAAAGTTGGACTATAAAGAAAAGGCCTTTTGAACTGTGGTGTTGGAGAAGACTCTTGAGGGTCCTTTGGACTGCAAGGAGATCCAACAAGTCAATCCAAAAGGAAATCAGTCCTGAATATTCATTGGAAGGACTGATGCTGAAGCTCCAATACTTCGGCCACCTGATGGGAAAAACTGACTCCTTGGAAAAGACCCTGATGCTGGGAAAGATTGAGGGCAGGAGAAGGGACGACAGAGGATGAGATGGTTGGATGGCATCACCAACTCAATGGACATGAGTTTGAGTAAACTCTGGGAGTTGGCAATGGACAGGGAGGCCTGGCGTGCTACAGTCCATGGGGTCGTAGGGAGTCAGACATGACTGAGTGACTGAACTGAACTGAAATAGCCTGTAGCCTACCAGGCTTTGGTCCATGGGATTTCCCAGGTGCCATTTCCTCCAGGGGATCTTCCCAACCCAGGGATCAAACCCCTGTCTCGTGTCTCCTGCATTACAGGTGGATTCTTTACCATCTGAGCCACGGAGGTTTCATTCCTGCCTTCCTGACAAGTGCAGCATTTGTGGTCCTGGAGGAAGTAGCTGCTGGAGGAGGAGCCAGATAAAGCAAAGCCTTTTTTCTCCGACCGTAGGTGGGGGTGTCTGTACAGAAGGAAGGGTGAGTGGATACTGGACACTGAAGGAGGCAGCCTCATAGGGTTAACACAGATACTGGGTTCAGCCTGCCCATCCCTGCCCCCTACCCTTGGCAACTTCCTTCCTGTGTTTCAGCGAGAGTTTGTTGCGTTCATTCCACATCCAGGTGCCTCTTCCTCTTCTGCTCACTTGATAAGTCCTGGCGCTTACCCACCCTCTACTCAGGGGCTCCACGGTCCCCACTGGCATGACCGCCCCCTCCTCCCTCCCTCTCCCAGTGGATGATCTGGAAGGGCCACCTCCATCTTCTTTTTTTTTTTGGCTAGGGTGCTGTTTCAAAAGCGATTGCCATTAGGTGAAAAGACGAAGGGACAGAGGACTGCTAAAAGGAAGGAGTTAATCACATTTATTGATCAACAAGCAGGGTAAACAGAAAAGTCAACAGACCTGGGCCAAGCTGCCCCAGGTTGCTTCTGGTCTGGGCTCTGCTGGGCTCTGCAGAGAGAGGGAGAAGCAGTCTCTCTGGTTTGGTACCAGGAAGGAGCCAGCCCTGGGTCCTGGTGCTCAGGTCCCCTGAGGTGTTCTGTCCTGCTGGGCTACTGGTGGGAGGCATCAACCTGGGCCGTGATCAGACCTGGGGTCCCGCCCCATTGTTCTCCGTCAGCATGGGCCTGGGCCCATATGGGGCATGGCGCCCTGGACGAGAGGCGGGTAGAGGAGACCCTGGCTTGGTGCTGGGAAGGCCCAAGCTGTGAGGAGGTATGAGCATGGCCAGGATCAGAGCCCAGGGTGACACAGGAGGTGGTGGGCCCGTGAAACACTCCCGAGCTCAGAGGATGCAGTGTTCCTGGGCCTTCTCTCCAAAGTAAAAGCGGCTGAAGAGGAAGGGGCTCAGGTTGATGGTCTGGAAGTGGCCCTCCAGCACCATCTCGGCCACAGCCCGCCCCACAGCAGGGGCCTGCTGGAGCCCGTGGCCACTGAAGCCCGTCGCAAAGTACATGTTGATGACAAGCGGGTGGGGGCCTACCACTCCATTCTGGTCAAAGGTGTTGTAGTCATAATAGCCAGCCCAGGCACTCCGGACCTGCGGGGGCACGAGACGTGCGGCTCCTGGGAGGGCTGCCCATGCACCCCACCTCACTCCCGGTACCCTCTACCACCTCCGAGTGGGCCCACGGAATGGTCCTCAGCCATTGTGAAGTGGAGGCCCCTGTTGTGTGGGGCGGCCAGCAGGCTCTGAGAGCAGGCCCAGAGGCTCCAGGGTTATCTGTCTCAGTCCAGTTACCTTTAGAGTCTCAAAGGCTGGTACCCTGTGGGCCAAACAGGGCCACACCTTCTCCTGGAAGAAGTCGTAGTCCACTTCCAGGTTCCCTGGGTCTGGTTCCTCCTCCTGGTAGGGAGAGGTGGGGACTGGGCTGACGTTGTCCAAGACACAAGGGCAAATCCAGATGTCACCGACCTCTTTAGTCGGTCCACTTGGTGGGCAGGGGCTGGGGGGAAAGAGACCCCAGTTCAAAGCCAGAGGAGACTGTGACATCAGTACCCGCGTGGGGCCCTCCCAGGAAGCCTGACTCCCGAGTGACACCTGCTCTCCGTCTCTTCGCCAGCACCCTGACCCCACGGAGCTTACCTCTGTGGGGCTACAGCCGCCCAGGTAGTTGTTGCCTAATCCTTCCCGGCGGAAATAGGCTCCACTGGGATCTGCGACGAGCGGTGCCTCCAGGCCTGGTCCCTGGGGGCAGTGCCACAGGTACACATACCTGCCGTGACCAGCAGCGTGAGAAGTGGCGAGAACAGTGACCCACCCCCAACCCCAACCCTCGTGTAACCACCCCCTGGAGAGCCTGGAGGACTCACCTTTTCCTCGGCTCCACAGGCAGCTTGGTGCCCTGCATGGTGCCCGGCGGCCCACTCCCAACACCAGCCAGCTCTGCGATTTGCCCAGACCAGGCCCCCGCTGCGTTGACCACTATGGCACACTCCACGGGCTGGAACTCCTGGCTGTGGTCCATCTTCACCTGCAGACCCCAGCCTTGGCTTACCCACACCGGAAGTGGGTAGAAGAAGATCAAAAGGACAGGCATGTGTAAAACAGCTAGCAAGTGGAAAGGGACTATTTAACACAGGGAGCCCAGCTTGGCGTTTTGTGATAATCCGAGGAGTGGGATGGGAGTGGGGAGGAAGGATCAAGAAAGCAGCTGCTGCTAAGTCACTTCAGTCATGTCCGACTCTGTGAGACCCCATAGATGGCAGCCCACCAGGCTCCCACGTCCCTGGGATTCTCCAAGCAAGAACAGTGGAATGTGTTGCCATTTCCTTCTCCAATGCATGAAAGTGAACAGTGAAAGTGAAGCCGCTCAGTCGTATCCAACTCTTAGCGACCCCATGGACTGCAGCCTACCAGGCTCCTCCATCCGTGGGATTTTCCAGGCAAGAGTACTGGAGTGGGGTGCCATTGCCTTCTCCGCAAGAAAGCAGGGATATATATAATTATGACTGATTCATGTTCTTGTATGGCAGAAACCAATGCAACATGGTAAAGCAATTTTCCTCTATAAAAAAATTTAAACAAAATGCATAAACACAAGGACAGTCATGACTTTCCTCACTCTGCACTTTGCTAAGGGAGGTCCCTAGGCTGGGAACTCACATGGACCTCATGGATCCTTTTCAAAGTCACCTGCTCCCTGCTGGCAGTCTCCATGTGGCTGGATGAAGAGATGAAACCTGCAGAAAAAGGGAAGAAGTCCTTGAGGCCTCAAAGAGGAAGGAAATGGGGCTTCCACTGGTTCCCTAAGGACAGAAAGCTGAAGGTTGGGAGCTGCCCCACAGGCACTGAAGCCAAAAGGGACAGGGCAGCCGGGACGAACTTGGCCACGCAGGATAGGATGATGCCAGAACTTCAAGCAGCTCACAAGTCATGGAAAAATCTGCTTAGGAGCTGGAGTTAGGATGCTCAGGACCAGACCCGGGAGGAAGCCCCCACTCCCCTTGCTCAGCCTGTGTGTGCAGGCGAGACCCAGCGTGGGCTGGCCTCCCTGCCGGCAGAGGACATAAGCCATGGGCACTGGGCTCAGACTCACGCGTCACCTCTCCTTGGCAGAAAAGGACCCCCATGGACTGTAACTTTCGCCGAAGCCCCTGGAGCAGACACCAGGGGTCAAACCAACCCTCGTTCTCCAGCCCTGTGAGGAGAAAAAAGACGCGTGAGGGGGGCTAGGACCCTCCTCTCCTGTTGTTTTTCCCACGCCCCTTGACCCTTCTTCGGGCTCATAAGCTGGGGAACGTCACATTGACCGACTGCACCAGAGCCGGATCCTTCGAAAGGACAGAGAGCTGGCCTGGCCCGGGGCAGGTCCTGCCGGCCAGGAGGGAAGCCTTCCTCCTTGACTTGGCTGCGGGGTGCTGGGACCTCTCACCCTGAGGCGCCCCTCAACCTCTGACCCCCTCTCCAAGCAAGGCTCACCGTATGATGCCAAGGCCACTCCCTGTGTGTTGATCCAGGGAAACTTTTTCTGAAGCTGCTCCGGAGACATCAGACAGACTTTGGCTCCTTCCTGCCTGGAGGAATGTGTGGGTCTGCGCATGCGTGCTCGGTGAGCGTGTGTATGGGGGCCGGGGGAGGAGGGAGAGAAGGGTGGGCCTGGCTTCACAGTCACCTCACCCACGTCACTCTTCCTTACTGCCTGGTCAAGACTCTTCAGCCTCTGCCCTCCCTTTGCATTCTGACACCCTAGATTCCCTTTGGCCACACCAAGCCCCCTGCCACCCCCTAACTGTTCCCTGTGCTTTCGTCACAGGGAGGGTCACTCTGTTCTGCTCAGGGGGCCCTCCCCGTCCACCTTCCAGTACAGTGCTGCTCACCACACAGCTGTCCCCTCTGCGACCCTGATGCCCAAAGGCAGCATCAAGGGTGTCCAAAGGACACACTCACGAGCCGGACGAGGCAGTCGGGTTCAAATCCTGGCACCACCACCTACTAGCTCCGGGTGTCTCAGGTTCCCCACGTGGGAAATGGGGATGCTCTGACAACTAAATGAGTTAATATTTGTAATGCATTTAGGACGTGACTTGATGTCACTATTCAAAGTCATAGAACCATCTGGTGAAGATGCCCGCTCTTGGCTGGCTGATCATGAGACCCCATAGCCTTTGACACGAGCCCCCTATAAAGCTTATGAGTTCTACTTTCTGGTTGTTAGAGAAAACACTTGTGGATTCGTGGGACTTGGTAGGAGGGATGTGTCCTGGGGGATTCTCATTGCCTGGAAATTTAGGAACTACTGTGACAGAGACTGTCCATGTCTGGATACCCCATTTAGCGCGGGACACTGGGGGTCTGCCCATGTCCACCTTCCTGACAGACTGAGCTCCTAGGGAGCAGGGCCTGTCTCATCAGCTCTGTCACTTTGGCCTCTAAAGTGAGTCAGAGGGCGGCTGAGATGCAGCGCGGAGGCCGCGCCAGGCACCCACCTCTGCATTTTCACATTGCGTTCCATGATCGCAGCCCCTTCCTCAGAAGCCAGAAGGAGGTAACCGGAGGGGTTGAACTGGAGGTCTAGGGGAGGGTCATCGACCACCGCCAGGTACTCCTGTGTGCAAAGAAAAGCTCGTCCAAGAAACTGACTTCAAGAAGGGAGGTAGTGGGATTTCCCTGGTGTCCAAAGGCTAAGACTCTGAGCTCCCAACACAGGGGGCCCAGGTTCAATCCCTGGTCACAGAACTAGATTCCACATGCCACATCTAGAGATCCCACAAGCTGTAACTAGAGATCCTGCATGATGCAACAAAGATCAAAGATTCTGCATGCTGCAACTAAGACCCAGTGCAGCCAAATACATAAATATTAAAGAAGAAGAAGGGGAGGGAGCTTTTCTGGCTTTCTCACCACAACCCTCAGCTCAGTGTCCTGACCCAGAGAAAAGCCCCCTCCAGGCACAGCCACTGGGAAGAAAACTGGCATTTCCAACTCCTAGCGGCCTGTCTCCCCTGCCAGCAGGACTGGCCCCCTCTCTGGGCTAAAGGAGGGGCCGCCACCCCCACTCCCCAATCTCACATTGATGTTCCGTAGAAATTCGGCCGAAAACAGGGAGAGCTGAACGTTCTCAGGCAATGAGAACTGCTGGCGAATCCCACCCACGGAGAGCACAGTGGAGGCCCGGGCATACTGCAGAGACGAGAGAAGGTGAGGTGGACCCTGTCCCGTGTAAGCAGAATACTGTCGTGAAGGTTGAAAGTCACATGTCCAAAGTTGAAGGGGAGTCCTACCTTCAGGTTTTATAATCTAAGAGGAGCTGAAGTGAACAAACCCAAATGAAGGCAGTGAGGACAATGGTCATTAAAATCCTTATTAGGATAGGTACAGAGCAGAGGGTCAGTCATCAAAGGGTGGGACACCTTCATACAAAATGTTACAAAATGGTAACGGCCTTGGTTCTATTAACTGGAAAATAGAGGGACAATGGAGCAAGACCTGTGACTAGCCAGCAGTGGTAAACAGGAACAATTAAAGCACAAAAACCTCAGAAGCAAGCAATGAGGCCTGCAAGGGGGGTGTAATAACTGCGCCGATTACAGCTGGAATGCAGGCCAGACCTCTGAGATCTCAAAACACACAACATTGTGAAATTTGCTTTCAAAAGCAAAAACCTTCTGTCAAAGTCAACAGTTTGAGGAAGAACCTGGGGCTGTTTCCCAACAAGGCCAAAGTCCTGTCCCTTCAGAGATTTCAGCCTTTCTTCTCCTCCCCTGCCCCTGACTCTGAGGTGCCCGACTCTCCCCCACCCTAGACCTCACCGTGTGGTCCCGCTCCACGACCAGCACCCGAATGGCACCTTGCTGCTTCTCCAACCTCTTCAGCCAGTAGGCCACAGACAGTCCAAGCACCCCACCCCCCACAATCACCACATCTGAGCGTTCGGGGGGCAGGTGGCTGGTGTCATACAGTGGGCTCCAAGCCCTGCCAGGGAAGATGGACTGGATCTTCTTCTTGATCTTCGACACCTTTCCATCCCAGTCTGTGGGACGCAGTTATGGTCAGAGAGGGCCATGCATCTCCTTTCCAAGAGGCGGGGTGGGGTGTGTGTGTATCGTGGTCAGAAGATGGGCACAGGAAAAGGAGGGCTAAACTGACACTGAGTTATTAGTCCTCACAAGGTCAGCTGGCACCCAGCAGCGTTCCACAGCTTTGCCTCATGGTCTCTGTGCCCGAGTCTCACTTCCTCTGAGTGCATTATACCTAGCACTGCAAGATTCAGCTTCCTAAAATGAACACTCTCTACTTTCTCCCTAGGCCAGGGGACTTACACGTTTCTCTCCTGGGCTTCTGGACCAATAGGTCCTGGCACATCTAGAGCCACAGGTCCCTCAGAAGCATGGACCTCTGAGTGGCACCTTCTCCTGGATATTCATCACCACCAACAAATCTACACTCACGTCCTGTCTGTTATCAAGTTCTTATGACTTTGCCTCTTAAATCTCTCTCCAATCTGTCCCCTTTTTTTCCCCATCTCTACCACCACTGCCCTGGACCAAACCACAATGATGTCTTTCCCACAAAGGCTGTTAAGAGCTCCCATTTCCACTCATTCCCCTCTTGTCCTACCCCCCATCACAGCTTTGTTGTTCTTGTTCAATAGCTAAGTCATGTCCGACTCTTTGCGACCCTGTGGCACGCCAGGCCTCCCTGTCCATCACCAACTCCCACAGCATGCTCAAACTCATGTCCACTGAGTCGGTGATGCTATCCAACCATCTAATCCTGTCACTCCCTTCGGCTCCTGCCTTCAGTCTTTCCCAGCATCAGGGTCTTTTCCAATGAGTCTATCATAGCTAGAATGACCTCTTCTGAACATTAATCTAATCAAACACTCTCTTGCTTAGAACCTTCCATGGCTTTCCATCACTCTAAGGATAAAGGTTAAAAAGCTTTCACGTGGCCTGTGAGACACTGCCCGATCTAACTCTTGTTCACCTTGTCTTCCCAGAACCCTCCAACCTCACCCCTTCATTTCTGCCACAGAGGACCAACACAGGTGTTCTCTCTGCTTTGAAACTCTGCGCCCACTTCTTTGCCCAGTTAACTCCTTAGTTCCTTTAGATCTCAGCTCGGTTATCATTTTCTCAGAAATTCCTGACCTCCCCTAGACTATGCCAAGTAATCGTTATTATCTTGTAGCTCAGTCAACTGTTCTTTTGAAACATGCCGCACACTTGCAACTTTAAACTCATTTGTGATTGCTTCATACTGTGCTTTGTCTACCTTCTTCACCAAATCTCCAGCCTAGCACAGTGCCTGGCGCATCCTAAGTGCTCATTAATGCCTCGAATACCTGAATCTTTTTGTCTTTCACACCAAGCTCATAGATTTCCAAGTCTTCTGTCACTGTCTCCAGTTCCAAGTTCAAACTCTTCTCAGCATTTGAGCCTTTCTTTGATCTGGGCTTGACCTTACCCATCATTTCATACTACTAACTCAACTCTCTATCTGGATGGCCTTTGCTAATTCCTTGCAAGAAAACGTTACTTTTTCCTAACCTTTGCTCAGTTCTCCAGAACCTGGAACTCACACTTTCCTTGGGCCAGTAACCTCATCCTTCAAGGCTGATCTCAGTTCCCACCTGTTCCGTGTATGGCTACCACCACTACCTACTAGCAGTGCAAGACATCATCCTAGTTGGCTTCTCTTCAGTTTTCAACTGGTCTACGGAGCCTTCCCTCTCCAGCTACACCTCAGACACCTCCAGGACGTGTATCGAATCCTTTCTTTCTCTTCTTTCCTCCTCACGGCCACAAAACAGCATCCTGCATGTGAGCAGGACTTCATTAATTTCTGTGCAACCAATAAATCAGCCTGGCTGCAATTCTGGTGGCAAACTCAGGGATATAGAATGATCTGGGATATGTCACCTGAGAAGGGCAACTCTGGGATCCATACCCCTGTTCAGGCTCTACAAGCTCCGAGAGGCAAGGTTACCCCCTATTCCGAGGGACCCCACTGTCTTCCCAGCGTGGGCCGGGATTCTGAGTCCTGAAGGTCACAAGGCTGGAGACGGGGGACACCCCAGAACCACGATACCCTCCGCTGCCCTCAACTTTACCCAGATTAGAGGCTCCTCTGTATGTGCCTAGCCCCCGTCCGGAGAGGCACGGGCCCAGGCGGAGCCGCTGCACCCTCCGAAGCATGGCCCTGCGGTTCCGGGCCTCTTGGAGAGAAGCACCCTACCCGGCTACAGTCCCAGCCTGCAGTCACAGCTACGCGCCGCCAGTCGTTCATTCGAGCACTCCCATTGGCCAGCGACGCCTCCGGGCCCCGCCCCCTCACCCTATAGGCGGTCGGTCCCTCCCGTGACATGCTGAGAGCCCCGCCCAGGTCCGCCCCCACCCTCCATTGGCCAGCTGGGCGTCTACGTCAGTTCTGCGCGCCCGTGGGCGGAGCCGGGGAGGGTTCCGGGCGGCGCTGAGCGGAAGTGCGGCTGCGCCGGTTTCCGGGGCCGCTGGTGTGACGTGTCCAGCGCTTGGCGCAGCAGGAAGCGGCAGCGATCGAGGCCTGAGTTCCCGGCGCCGGCCCCGGCTCCTTTCCCGCTGCCGCCATGCTCGACTTCTTCACCATTTTTTCCAAAGGCGGGCTCGTTCTCTGGTGCTTTCAGGGCGTGAGCGACTCATGCACCGGGCCCGTTAACGCGTTAATTCGTTCCGTGCTGCTGCAGGTACCGCCCCCGCGGGATCAGAACTCCAGGCTCGTCCCCCTCCCCCCTGACCCGACCCCTAGTCCCCTTTGACTGATCCCGGGCCTCCCTCTCACCCTGTCGGCCCATCTCAAACTGGCCGCTCGCTCGTAGCCGGGACTCCACTTCTTTCTCCCGCTCCTATCAGACCATCCCGCAACTTTGTGATGGCCCCTCCCCCCTCCTCTTTCTGGGACTCTGGCAGGATTCCGTAGTCTATTGAGACCTCCCTTCCTTCCCCACTTTCACTGCCAGCGGCTTGCTTTTCTATTGTCGCAAAGGCTGGGTGGGATAAAGGATGAAAGAACATGTTTTAAGAAATGTAGATAGCGTCCGACTGCCGGTAAACCTGATTGTTTACATGAGGACTCCCTTCTCGCTCGCACATGTCGGTCCCTCCCACCTTTCCCCTCCTCTCCCCCCAGCTGGGTGTCTACACTTTTCTCCCAGGTGGAATGCTGGAGAGCAGTGAATCTTTTGGCCCGGGGAGACAGGTTCGAGTTTTCGAGTTTAGGGGAATGTCTGGTTCCTTCCCGAAGGCAGTCCTGGAGGGGCCCAACTCCAGGTGTTTGAGGGGACAGTCTGAACTCTGAGATATACTCTTTTTCCAGGAGAGAGGAGGTAACAACTCCTTCACGCATGAGGCACTCACTCTCAAGTATAAACTGGACAACCAGTTTGAGTTGGTGTTTGTGGTAAGTGAGGGTATTTTAGAGGGGTAACGATTACATTGACAGGCAGTCCTGATGATTCAGAAAATCTTGATTAATTACACCCAGTGTCTACGATGAAGTAACCGAGAAAACAGGGAGGGTGGAGGGGAAAAGGGAAGCTGCTCTTGGGCCCAGTCAGAGGGCTTGGCTGCTCCTCAGGTCAGGGAAACCGGCCAGGGGGCTGAGCCAGTCCCTGGAGGCCTGGGTTGAGCTGGCTTCCCTCTGTTCTGGACCGGCATGTAAACAGATCTGCTGGCTCTGTTTCTTTCCCTGAACAGGTAGGTTTTCAGAAGATCCTAACACTGACCTATGTGGACAAGTTGATAGACGACGTTCACCGGCTGTTTCGAGACAAGTACCGCACTGAGATCCAGCAGCAGAGTGCCTTAAGTCTACTGAATGGCACTTTCGATTTCCAGAATGACTTTCTGCGGCTCCTTCGGTGAGAGGCCTCCCCTCTGCAAAATCAGTTTCTGAGACTTGATGAGTTCCCTTCCTTTCCAAGAGTGGGTAGTACGCTGTGGGTTGAAAGGGGCTCCTGAGTTGGCTTCCCAGTTCTGATTGCCTGCTTGGTGTGAGGGCCCTTCCCCTGGATTTAGACTGTCCTTTTCTCTTTGGGCTTCCCTGGTGGCTCAGATGGTGAAGAATACCTGCAATGTGGGAGACCCAGGTTTGATCCCTAGCTTGGGAAGATCCCCTGGAGAAGGCAATGTCAACCTACTCTAGAATTCTTGACTGGAGAATCCCATGGACAGAGGAGCCTAGCCCACCAGGCTCCTCTGTCCATAGGATCGCAAAGAGTCAGACATGACTGAAGTGACTTAGCACGAACTTTTCTCTTTAGTGAAGCAGAGGAGAGCAGTAAGATCCGTGCTCCCACTACCATGAAGAAGTTTGAAGATTCTGAAAAGGCCAAGAAACCTGTGAGATCCATGATTGAGACACGGGGTGAAAAGCCTAAGGAAAAAGCCAAGAATAACAAAAAAAACAAGGGGGCCAAGAAGGAAGGTGAGTTTGAACGTGGACATCCAGGGGCATGAGCAGTTGTTACGGCGGCGCTGAAGTGGCTCCCTGTCCTTCCCTTTGCCGTCGTCTGCCTCCCTGGCTCAGGTGCCCACCCCCCCATTATCGTCCCCAATCTCGGTGATCCTGCAGGTGTTTCTTCATCGTTTTCTCTGAATGATCTGGGAGGCTTTTCCCCATTTGTCTATTTTGTTGGAATTTGGTCTTTTTTTTTTTTTTTCAGTGAGTTTTCTCCTTGACAGGTTCTGATGGCCCTCTGGCTACTAGCAAAGCAGCCCCCGCAGAAAAGTCAGGTCTCCCAATAGGACCTGAGAACGGGGAGGAACTTTCCAAAGAGGAGCAGATCCGCAGGAAGCGGGAAGAGTTCATTCAGAAGCATGGGAGGGGTATGGAGAAGTCCGGGTGAGCAGCCCAGCTTTGCCCTAAGCTTTCGCTATCCAGACACATTGGGGGCAAGGGAGTCCTTGTCTCTGAGGTGGATGCTGCCTCTCCTGCTTCTCCACCATAACCCTCTGTACTGTAATCCTTCACAGCAAGTCCAGTAAGTCAGATGCTCCCAAGGAGAAGGGCAAAAAGGCACCCCGGGTGTGGGCCCTGGGAGGCTCTGCTAACCAGGAAGTTCTGGACTACAGCGCTCCCACCACCAACGGAGCCCCCGAAGCAGCCCCGCCCGAAGACATCAACTTGGTAAGAGGTAGCAGGGGCCAGAGTGAGGGTTACCGGTAATAAGCAGCAGAGGAGGAAGATGAGGGCAGTCCCCTTGATTCTTTGGAGCCGGAGGGTGGGTTACATTTGGAGCTTCTGGAGTCAAAGGGGCAGAGCAGTGTAGGACAGGGTCACTCCAGGCTTCCCTCCCCGCCAGCTCATGGTTTCCTGATCCTTTCTTCTTCTCCCCACACCCTCCAGATTCGAGGGACTGGGCCCGGGAGGCAGCTTCAGGATCTGGACTGCAGCAGCTCAGATGATGAAGCAGCTACTCAGAATTCCACCAAACCTAGGTATGGGATTTCGTGGTGGGTGGCGGGTATGGCTCCAGAAGGGATAGGACTTGCTGATGCCTGCTGGCTTTCTGTGCATCTGTGGTTTTCTGTGCCTGCAGTGCTACCAAGGGGACTCTGGGTGGCATGTTTGGGATGCTGAAGGGCCTTGTGGGTTCCAAGAGCTTGACTCGTGAAGACATGGAATCTGTGCTGGACAAGATGCGCGATCATCTTATTGGTGAGTCAGAACAGGGTAGACTCGTGTTTGGGGGGTAAGGATGGTGGGGGAGAAGGGCTGTAATGGGGGTCGTTCACTCCTGCCGGGGCACTCACCCACGCTTGTCCCTGTCCTTAGCTAAGAACGTGGCAGCAGACATCGCAGTCCAGCTCTGTGAATCCGTGGCCAACAAGTTGGAAGGGAAGGTGATGGGGACCTTCAGCAGTAAGTGTCTCCCCAGACCCGGAAGTGCTTGGGTGGAGGTGATGAAGTCACCCCCATTTTTATTATGTGCATGACTTTTGACAAAGTATAATCTCTAAATCTCTGTTGTTTCACCTAGACTTCAGGTGTTCATGACATCTAGCTTAGGAGGATTTGAATCAATTACCTGTCGGGTGCTTAGGGCTGTCAGATACGGTGTGGATTCCTGGGCAGGATCCTAGTTCCCTTTAGCAAGAAGCCAGGTGTTCGGAGCACCTGGCTTGGGCTTCATGGGTTTACCTCCCTGCCCACCCCCAGCGGTGACTTCCACGGTCAGGCAAGCTCTGCAGGAGGCCTTGGTGCAGATTCTGCAGCCGCAGCGCCGCGTAGACATGCTCCGGGACATCATGGATGCCCAGCGTCATCAGCGCCCGTACGTGGTCACTTTCTGTGGTGTGAACGGCGTGGGGAAGTCTACCAACCTTGCCAAGGTGGGTGCGGTTCCCCAGCCTGAGTCTGACATTGTTGCTGCTGCTTTTTCCTTCTCTGCCGCTCTGGAGCTGGCTGACAGTTCTGCCTCTTTCACAGATCTCCTTCTGGCTGTTAGAGAACGGCTTCAGTGTCCTCATCGCTGCCTGCGACACGTTTCGTGCCGGGGCTGTGGAACAGCTGCGGACGCACACCCGGCGTCTGAGCGCCCTGCACCCCCCCGACAACCATGGCGGCCGCACCATGGTGCAGTTGTTTGAGAAGGGCTACGGCAAGGATGCTGCTGGCATTGCCATGGAGGCCATTGCCTTTGGTACAGTGCACAGGAAGCGCAGAGCTTGTGTGGGCCCCTTTGCTCCAGGGCTTCTCTTGGAACTTGCAGAGGACCAGGGTTACCCTACCACCAACTTTCTGCTCAGTAGCAGCTCAGAATTAGTGATATGCCATGCCATGTTCCACTTTGGGGTAACACGTGTAGTTGCAGGCAAACCTCATATATTCGTTTTGTTACCTCAATATTTGGTCACCTTTATCCTCCTGCTGGGCTTCCCAGGTGTGGCTCAGTGGTAAAGAATCTGCCTGCCAATGCAGGAGACATAAGAGATTCCAGCCCTGGGTCGGGAAGATCCCCTGCAGGAGGAAATGCAACCCACTCCAGTATTCTTGCTTGGGAAACTCACGGACAGAGGATCCTGGGGGGTCAGTCCACTGAGTCGCAAAAAGTCAGGCACACCGAGTGTACACACACACACCCCTGCCTGCTCTCCTTTCCCTAAATATGCTTAATGACAGAGTGTGGAAATTGTTTCTTACACTACCTTGTGACTTGATTCAGAGCCTAAGGAAATAAGCAGGCAGACTTTTAATAGGGCCAGTTTAGGACCTGTTGAGAGGAAGCTGGAAATGAGTCTAACAGTCCAGGAGTTTTGAGTTGACCACTTCTTTCTTTCTAGCACGTAACCAAGGCTTTGATGTGGTGCTGGTGGACACAGCTGGCCGCATGCAAGACAACGCTCCCCTGATGACTGCCCTGGCCAAGCTCATCACTGTCAACACACCCGACCTGGTGCTGTTCGTGGGGGAGGCCTTAGTAGGCAACGAGGCCGTGGACCAGCTGGTGAGGGCTCGGGCCTGGTTCTCTTCCAACCTCAGCTCTGGCCAGTTAGGTATGTTATATTTATACCATATTTCTCCTTTCAGGTCAAGTTCAACAGAGCCTTGGCTGACCATTCTATGGCCCAGACACCTCGGCTCATTGATGGCATTGTCCTTACCAAATTTGATACCATTGATGACAAGGTAAACATGGACGACACAGGGCAAAGTGGGACCAGGAGGGGGAATGGCTGTCCTTCACAGGGGAGCGGAGGCTGTAAGGGCACATAGGTTCCAGAGCCTCCTGTTGCTGAGGGAGTGAAAAGGCAGGGTCCAGAGATGACTGGGTATCCTGTCTCTGCTTCAGGTGGGAGCTGCGATTTCTATGACCTACATCACAAGCAAACCCATCGTCTTCGTGGGCACTGGCCAGACCTACTGTGACCTACGCAGTCTAAACGCCAAGGCTGTGGTGGCTGCCCTCATGAAGGCTTAATGTGGCTCTTGCCTGATACCAAATCACCGCTTCCCCCCAAATTCCTATCTCTGTATCAAGAATGTGCTTTAGAGTATGTGAGCAACTTGTCTTCAGTGTAGTTCAAAGGCAGAGTGAGGGGGGCTCCGGGGCCTGCAGCCCCTCCTAACCCCACTCTCTGTTCAGCCCAGCCTCCACCTGCAAGGAGGGCCTAATCATGTTAGTCACTGCCCACTACCCATCCCCGCCCCACCCCCGTGCTCTCCCCCCTTCCTAATCCAGCATCCCTCACTCTGCCTACAGACTCGGTCTCATTACAGCTTTGACCGACCAACGGTTAGTAGATCCAACACCAGAGCTCTGCTAGTTAGTGTGGTCACGGGAACGTCCGAGCATTGTCCCCCGCTCCATTAGAGAAGAGGCTTGAGAGCTTGCTCTGGGTCTTGATGGCCCCTCTCCGTAGGATACACAGCGTTCAGGTCTGCAGGGCTAGGATAACACCCCCACACTGTGGCAGTGTATGGCCTCTTCTTAATTGCTGCTAATTCAATGATCCCTTCCCCTTTTCCCCAAAGCCTCAGCGAGGCCAGAGTGATGCGTTACAGATGAGTGAGAGGGGTCCCCGCCTCCCACAGAAGTAAAAGGAGCCACGCTGCAGTGTTGCATTGGGCTTCTCAGCCTCCAAGACCTGCTCCCACCTCCAGAATCCACATGTAACTTTGCATGTTCCCCTTCCCGGGAGAAAACCAACTGTCAGAAGGGGTACATATTGCCCCCTCCGCCTTCTGCTCCCGAGCGGATCCTGGCTCCTCACCCTCCTCTACAGTGCCTGGTAGACAAGTGCTACGTTGAAGAATACAGACCTTGTTAAGACTTGACCTGTAGCTTGGTATTACAGATGTGCTATTAGTGCAATAAGGTGAAGGCTGTCTGCCCAGAGAAATACATAATTTATATGAGAAAATAAATTTCATAAGTAAATTGCCTTTTAGGTCTTGGAGTCATTTTACAAAGGATTCAAAACTAAAATCCTACAGCACACTAACTCGAGTTTCTAGGGTGCGTGGCACAAAGGAAAACGGGGATTGATAATGGTGAATCAGGTGAACATCAGCGCTTGTCCCAAGAATGAGATCACCTTCCCCACAGGGTACAAGAATAGAACTTTTAAAATTTAAATTCGGCCTGTACCTTTGCAGGTCAGGAGTTTTCTAAAGTGACTCAAAGTAGAGCTGGGGCCCTGGGAAGTAAATGAAGAAGCTTTTAATATTACAGCTCAATTATGTAAAATACTGTACACTGTAAAAGGCCTAGAAAACTAGAGCTTCAAGTCATATTTTAAAAAAGCCATTAAGCTTAATTGAAAAACCAAGTATAGAGTACAAAACTGCCACAAGGGCCACGGTGAACCCGTGGCGTCGGGAGCCCAAGTCCTTTGCAGCCATGGTCGGTGGAAACGTCCTGTTGACCTGCAGTGTGGACACAGCCTGTTCAGCCTGAGGTGGGGTGGGGGCTCCATTTGGGCCCCTTGTCACGGGTAATGAACTGGAACAGGCTGCAGAGGAAGGAGCGGGCATGAAGGATTAAGTTGGACATCTCCGCTAGCCCCCAGCTTTCAGCCTTTGGGTATTGGTACTTCCTAGGAGTTGCTTCGGGTTCTTGTAAGTTCACTTGTGAAACACTCCACGGTAGGCCCTGACAGCTTGATCTTATGGTGGCGGTTCCTCTAGCCCTCTCAGGTACTATGGTCTGCAGAGAGAAAAAAGATAGTAAGTGAAGTTTCACAGGTCAGGTTTATCCAGCTAAAGCTGCAGAAACTGAAGTCAAGCTTAACCCTTCAGAGGACAAGACACCAAACACTAGGAAACCTGTGAATGGACTTGGTAGGGAAACCCAGACTCTACAGATAGGAGAGCCAAGTCATTCTTCTCCACGATCTTAACTGAGCTCCGGGAAAACGTTTTCTGCTCACAAATGGTAGAACAGTAAACAGAATACCTCTTATTTCACTGTGTGCTGTAGATGAGCCATTCAGCTGGCCTTCTCTCACGATCCCTGCTGAACAGAACACACATCAGTATCAGACAATATGATCGAACAGCTAAAACTCAGCAACAGGAAAGCAGCCAGCTAAAGGGAGGTGAAAAAATAAAGGGAGGTGAAAGCACATGGTCTGACCAAGGATGGAATTATTCCTAATGCACAGCTAGGCAGGGGCATAACCAGGTTAGTCTTCACACTGTTGTCCTAGATGACAGGGAAGCACTGAGGTCCCTGAGTGCACTAACACTCCTTGTGCAAAAACAAGCGTGTCCCTAACTAGTCCAGAAGGCCAAGTTTAGGTAAATAAAACTACTCCAGCCGGGAGGACAGGAAGCAGCGTGCAGGGGGCAAATTCAACCAAGCAGAAGAGGGGCTAGTAGCTGAGCTGCCGCCCCCGAAGGGGCTTGGAGCCTTGCTGTCTGATACGGCGCCACTGGCCGCATGTGCTGTTTAGTTCTAAATTAAAAACCGTGTTCCTCGGGGACTTCCCTGGAGGTCCAGTGGTTAGGAGTCCGCACTTCCACTGAGGGGGGTGGGGTGGGGGGTGGGTTCGATCTCTGGCTGGGGAACTGAGATTCCACAAGCGGCATGGTGTGGCCAAAAAGGGAAAAAGTCTGTTCGTCAGTCACACTTAACTACACTTCAAAACTCAATGGCCGTGTGTGGCTTGTGGTTACAGTACTGGACAGAGATGATAGAATACTTCAGTCAGCACAGAAAATTTCTGCTGGACAGCACTGGAATAAATAATGTGTAGGAAGAAGTTTAAAACTGAATACACGGGAGAAAAGAATAGACAGAAACACGGACAGCTGGAGTAAAAAATAAGCGAGAGACGGCGCTCGAACACACGAATTGGGACTCCCCTCTTGGAAAACACTAGAGCAGTATTTATCAGCCATAAAATGTTACCTTTGACCTAGTAATTATACTGAGAATCCAGCCTATGGAAATTACTGGCAAAAGGAAAAACTCTAGGGATGAAGATGTGTTCACTGCAACAGTGCTTACAGTAGAAAAAAACTAGATATTGCCTAATACAGGGGAATAATTAGGTAACTGTGACAGTGGGTTATAACACAATCTTTTACTGGCTATGAAGACTGCAGCCATGTGGGGAGATGTATGATATATATCACTGAATTTTAAAAGTACCGGGACTGTATACAGACTTTGTTTACAACCATGAGGAAATGCACAAGGAAAACAATTGAAATATACCAAAGTAACTGCTTTTGTGATAGTAGTGAATTATTAAAGAATTACCTTCTTTTCCCCATTACTTGATTTTCCTGAAATAAATGTACTTGCAGCCTACAGAATCTTTCAACCTAAATAATTTTCACTATGCAGAAGTTTGGACACAGCACAGTGCCCAGTACAGAGCGAGAGCTCAGGGTTATAAAACAACAGCAGTGAAAGACCTCTGACCTCTCACTGGTATTTATCTATAGACTCAAAAAATAACTGTGGATGGAAGGTAAATTTGACTTGAAGTGCTTTTAACCTAAAACTGCTCTGCTAGATTTCAGATCACAAACTTCAGCTGACCATTCTAATTAAAGCCCCTGGCCACATGGAAAATCCTTGATGTTTAACAGTTCCCAATACCCTAATGAGTGGTACGGAGAAGGCAATGGCAACCCACTCCAGGACTCTTGCCTGGAAAATCCCATGGATAGAGGAGCCTGGTGGGCTGCCGTCCATGGGGTCGCAGAGTCAGACATGACTGAAGCAACTTAGCAGCAGCAGCAGCAACAATGAGTGGTAACTTCATGGGGAGTCGCTCTGCTAGGAAGCCCAGGCAGCTAAGGACAGTCTGTGCAGCTTCACAATACTGCTGATGACTTTTGTCAATAAAAGACTTAGTGTAGGAAGAGTTGTCTGGCAGGATTTTGTTCTCTTCCACGTTAGCATCTTCCCTGGCTAGAAGATCTCCAGAACACAGATCAAAAGAACAAAGTATGTACTCCTTGCCCAGTGGAAAAGCCTCCTGAGAGTCCTACCTATGGGCAAACAGTAGAAGAATCTGGAATACTGCAGGACAGCAAAAAACATCACCAAGAAAGATCAGCAAACTGCTTTCACAAAAAAGATAAACTGGAAAATTTCCTTTTTTAAGGGTTTTAAAAGTCTTCTGTGAAAAGGGTAGACTTAGTTTTCAAAATGTTTAGTTATAGTGATGCCTTTTACAAATCTTGTTCCATCAAAACAGAGCCATGGATAATCTCAGTTTGTGGAATGTCTCATCACAGGAGAATCCCATTGCATAGAACAAGTTCTCTCTATATTAAAGTACCCATCCTTTAAGAGGCCCCTAAAATGCATTCAGATTGACCATGAAAATGCATATTAGCAAATAACTTTTCAAGAACATATTCTACATAACAGCAGCAAAGTTTCTTTGGAACTGTGTGCTGAGTCAGAATGGGCATACCTTGGGGCCTGGCTTTATTCAAACGAAGGTTTTAAAAAGCATTCTCCGATTTAGCTATACCAAAAAGTTTTGCATTTGGTAGGCTGATTGGAAGCTTGCCTGGAGCCATTAGTAAATGGAAACTTTCTGGTTAGAATTGAGAGGTAAAATGTCAAGTGAATGGTACCCCTAACTTGACTGTAATGCCACCACAACAGTTTCCACATAACATTTTCACAGCGTTTGTTTTTTTTTTTTCTGTTTATAGAGACAAAGCATAATCTTAAAAAATAGGATTTTCATATTTTATAACATAGGAAAAAATATTTAAAAAAAACATTAACTTCTACTGCAATGGCACCCCACTCCAGCACTCTTGCCTGGAAAATCCCATGGACGGAGGAGCCTGGTGGGCTGCAGTCCACTGAGCGACTTCACTTTCACTTTTCACTTTCATGCATTGGAGAAGGAAATGGCACCCCACTCCAGCACTCTTGCATGGAGAATCCCAGGGACGGGGGAGCCTGGTGGGCTGCCGTCTCTGGGGTTGCACAGAGTCGGATATGACTGAAGCGACGCAGCAGCAGCAGCAGCACAGAGATAACCACAGTTAATTTTCTAAGCATCATGCCAGGCATTTCTCGGTGTTATTGTTCAGTCGCTCAGTCATGTCCAACTGTGTGCAACCCCGTGGGCTGTAGCCCGCCAGGTGCCTCTGTCCAGGGGATCTCCCAGGCAAGGATACTGGAGTGGGTTGCCATTTCCTCCTCCAAGGGATCTTCCCGACCCAGGAGTCGAACCAGCATCTTCTGCATTGGCAGGTGGATTCTTTACGGCACCAGAAACGCCATAAAGCACACCAAACAAAAATAGAAAACATCTACAATCTCGTATGCCAGGGAAGTGAAGAAGTGAAGTGAAGTCGCTCAGTCGTATCCGACTCTTTGCGACCCCATGGACTGCAGCCTACCAGGCTCCTCTGTCCATGGGATTTTCCAGGCAAGAGTACTGGAGTGGGTTGCCATTTCCTTCTCCAGATGATCTTCCTGACCCAGGGATCGAACCCAGGTCTTCCACACTGTAGGCAGACACTTTACCATCTGTATGCGAGGGAATGGGATATAAAAATGCATTTTACAACCTGCATTTTATTTTTTCCATTCAGAATATTATATCTCTGACATTATTTTGGGCAGTAAAAGCATTTTTTATTTTATGGCTTCATATGTATTTAATATTTAATCAATTAATAAACGGTGTATTTATAGAAACACCTATTTTCTGGAACATTTTAGGTTGCTTCCAACTTTTGCCATTTATCTACAACACTGATTACATCCCCACACCTATATCTTTGTGCAACTGTGTCATATAATTGTATAAGTGTCCAGTGATCTCCTCTAGGAGAAATTTCTAAGATAGATTTTATCGAAAGGGATTTCTGGGTCAAAGGTTTTAAATTTTTGAACATATTCCAAATTTACCCTTCAGAAAAGTTGTACTAACTTTACCTTCTCACCAAAATTGCACAACTATATTTTTTTCCTCACAGCCTTAGCCAAAAGGGAGTTACAATTCTTCCCTATTTTTCAAATCTAAATTCTTTCTTTTTAAAAATTTATTATTTTGGGGGGGAGAAATATCATAACCTCAGATATACAGATGACACCACCCTTATGGCAGAAAGTGAAGAAGAACCAAAGAGCCTCTTGATGAAAGTGAAAGAGGAGAGTGAAAAAGCTGGCTTAAAGCTCAACATTCAGAAAACCTTTAAGATCACGGCATCTGGTCCCATCACTTCATGGCAAATAGATGGGGAAACAGTAGAAACAGTGGCTATTTTTTTGGGCTTCAAAATCACTGCAGATAGTGACTGCAGCCATGAAATTAAAAGATGCTTACTCCTTGGAAGGAAAGTTATGACCAACCTAGACAGCATTTTAAAAGCGGAGACATTACTTTGCCAACAAAAGGTCCGTCTAGTCAAGGCTATGGTTTTTCCAGTGGTCATGTATGGATGTGAGAGTTGGACTATAAAGAAAGCTGAGCACAGAAGAATCGATGCTTTTGAACTGTGGTGTTGGAGAAGACTCTTGAGAGTCCCTTGGACTGCAAGGAGATCCAACCAGTCCATTCTAAAGGAAATCAGTCCTGGGTGTTCATTGGAAGGACTGATGTTGAAGCTGAAACTCCAATACTTTGGCCACCTGATGTGAAGAGCTGACTCATTTGAAAAGATCCTGATGTTGGGAAAGATTGAAGGCAGGAGGAGAAGGGGATGAGATGGCTGGATGGCATCACCGACTCAATGGACATAGGTTTGGGTAAACTCCGGGAGTTGGTGATGGACAGGGAGGCCTGGCATGCTGCAGTCCATGGGGTCGCAAAGAGTTGGACATGACTGAGCGACAGAATTGAACTGCCCTGGGTCTTTGTTGCAGTGCACGGGCTCCAGGCTTAGTTGCCCCTCGGCATGTGGGATCTTAGTTCTCCGACCAGGCATCGAACCCACATCCCCTGCACTGGAAGGTGCATTCTTAACCACTGGACTACCAGAGAAGTCCCTGAAATCCAAATTTCAATCGCATTTCACCGATTAGTCTAACCTGAAAACTAACCATGATCTCCCTTCATAATCTGGTTAGGATTATATAATTCTGCATCTTGGTGATGACCTGACCCACCACACACATAACAGGCTGAAGAACAGCTGCCCTCCGACCCCTCTTAGTCTCCAAATGCAACTTACCTGACCTTCCTCTCGTGGAGATCTCACATGTCAGTCGTTTGAAATATTCTGGAAGGTCAGCATAGTCATTTCCATAAGAGATGACCTTAATCCCTTTGTCCAGCATGTTTTCTCGAAGCTTCTTGAATTCATCCACATCTCCTCTCCGAACTAGCATGAAATGTTCTAAGTCAGATTTATGCTTGATGGCCTCCAGAAAAAGGGCTTGGAAAGTGGTGTCATCCACAGTCCAGCCACAGCCCAGGAAGAGGAACGACTTGTTTTCATAGAGTTTCTGAATCTCTCTCTGGTAGGGAGAGAAACAACACATAAACCACACTGTGAAGACAGGTCAGAAACGGAAGGATCAACGGGGCCGCAACTGCGGCATCGAGCAGACTGTGGTGACCAGTGAACCGGGGTCAGGAGCCAGAGGACAGAGCCTCCCGTGGAGGAGTGCGGTCTTCTCACTGCCTACCGCTGTAACTTGATGACTGTTCTCAAACTGCACCTCTGCCTGGCGTTCTCCTGCAGGGTCTCTAGTCAGGGTCTCACTGGTCTACATCGTACGGTTTATTTTTTAGACCTGCGTGCCCAGAGGCCTTGAAGGCAATCAGTAGTCTTCAATGTATTCTACTCTTTCCATTTTCTTTCTGACCATATCTGCTTTTTCTGCTTTACAGACTGGGCCATGAATAAGCAGAGAATCCCATCACCAGAGCTGCTCAAAGAAAGCCTGACCCTCAGAACACTAATGAACATGTGCATACACTTTTAAGACATTTTTTTTAAAGATTGGTTTGATATGGACCATTTTTAAAGTCTTTTATTGAATTTGTTACAACATTGTTTTGTTTTATGTTTTGGTTTTTTTGGCCGCAAGGCATGTGGGATCTTAGATCCTCGACCAGGGATCCAACCTGAGCCCCTGCATTAGATGGCCAAGGCCTAACCACTGAACTTCCAGGGAAGTCCCTGTGTGTATACATTTATACATACATGTATGTACACATGTATCACATACACTACATATGTCTAAAGTATTAGAAACGGTTTTGCTTAAGGGATCACTCAGTGTCAGTTAAAGATAAAAGCTGTAACAGATGTCAGGGAAAGAACGGGTGACAAAAAGTCCCCTTGTGCTTTAAAAAACATCACATTTTCTTGGTCTTTTTTCACGAAGCCTCCATTTTATTACCCTATTCAAATTAAAAAAATTTTTTTTTCCAGTGATCAATAAGTGAGTAAGTATGATGAGTCAATACAAAGCCACCACCATTTATATAAAAACTCTTTAGAATGTATGCTCTAGTAGTAACTGGTCAGTGAAAAACTGCACAAATTAGTCTTGGCATAGAGAGAGGGTTACTAATACCATGTATGTGTGTCTGTGAGTGCTCAGTTGCTCAATCATGCCAGACTCTTTGTGAACCCAGCCAGGCTCCTCTGTCCATGGGATTTCCCAGGCAAGATTTACTGGAGTGGGTTGCCATTTCCTTCTCCAGGGGATTTTCCCGACCCAGGGATTGAACCCGTGTCTCCTGTGTTCCTTGCACTGGCAGGCAGATTCTTTACCACTGTGTCACCTGGGAAGATAATACCATGTATACCAAATGACGAATACAAATATATATTCTTTGTATGTGAAGATGCTGCCAGTAACAGTGCCAACTGCTGGCTGTCAATCAAGAACAAAGTAAAACCACAGGGCCTGACACCTGAAGAGATGTCTGACATTTCCCAAGGTGGAACACACGTCCACAAGCTAAGAAGCACAGAAAAGAATGCTTGGCCTTCCAATGTTAACTGACGAAGAGAAACTGTTAACCCTGGAAGCTCAGTGGTGTGTTCGGAAGGCTCCCAGGAAGGCTTTCCCAAGAGCAGCTAGGCCAGCACCACTTACCATAACTTCAGTATTCCTGAGCACATTCTGATAACCAGCTGGGTGAAGGACAATGCCACTCGGGTTGGTGTAGACCCCATGGATGTGTAAGACGCTCAGCTTCCGCTTCTCCTGAGCCCACTCAAGGACCTGCACAACATAAACACAGCTTAACCAGGAGGGCAGGGCTGAGCACCTGCTTCAAGGTCCCAGTGGGCAAGACAGTCTTTTGAGGACCAGGCTTCTGACACAACTCTCCAGCTTCATGATATCACAGAGCAAGAATGTGGCCACTTAATGTGGCCTTCGTACTTCAGGCATGACTGTTAGGAATGATGGCAAGTCTGGTAATTTCTCTTGCAAAGAAACAATCAAAAGTCAGAATTTGTCATCATCTGCAGAAACCATACGGGCTCTTTCCACTGGTGATACACGACAGCCATGGATGGCCCTTTCAGTACGGATCCCCAAGACGTCAAGCCTTGTAACGACTCCCTGGTCTAGTCCCCTTTCACATTTACTCCAGGCTTGGCCATATGGCTGGCTTTAGAAAAGGGGGCATAAGCAAACAGGAGAAGAAACTTGGAAAACGTTGGCACAATGCGCCTTCTTTCTCTTTTGCTGCTTTTGGAACCCAGCTACCATGTGAAGAACTCTGATGGCCCAGCCAACAGCCCGTACCAACAGACACACAAGCAAGGTTATCTCACACCACCCAGTCTGGCCACCAGAGGACCACAGTCATGTGGGTAGCCTGCAAAACCAGCAGAATGGCCCAGCGGAGCCCATTAGCCCAGCTCAGGTGTCAACTTCACACTGTCATGGGCAAATAAAGTGTTGTTTTAAACCACAAAGTTTTCAGGGTGACTTCTTGCGCAGCAATTGATAAGTAGTAAAAGAACCACTTCAGTCACCTGTGAGTTACCTAAGAGGCCACCAAGGAAGAACGACCACTTAGATGCCAATGCTAAGGACCAACCAGGTCCCATGGTTTCCATTTTCCCAAGGACTTGAGACAGTATAAATTTGTTTTTATAACATTCTAGAGAAATAAGGTATGGATTAGGGAAAAGAGAGGCACAGAGATTTAGAATCATAAGTATTACGAGGCTCTATTCTGACTACCAGTCAGTGGCTTTAACCCTTTAACTTCAATACTGCCCATAATGTGGACTAACTACAAAAGCAAATCTTGAGACTCCGGGATGAAAATGAGAAGGAGAATTCAAGTCTGATAGATATCCTTAACTTTATTTTTTGGCTGCACCTCGCAGCATGTGGGATCTTAGTCCCCTTACCAGGGACTGAACTTGCACTCTCTGTGATGAAAGCGTGGGTTCCTAACCACTGGACCACCAGGGAAGTTCAGGAAATCCTTAAGACAGACCCTTATGCGTCTGATGCTGGTCATGATCTTCAGAGATTACGTCAGAAACAGGATGGAAGTTGTTTCTTGCCATTCAATCATTTATTCACTGACAAAATATTTACTGACCACCTACTAGTATGTGCCAAGTACTTTCTTACACATCAGGGTAAGAAGGGCTGACGTGGTCCCTGTCCAAATAGAGGTGCCATTCCTCTAGGGCAGACAACAACCAAAGATGAAAATGCAAAGTTATAACACATACTCCATTGAAAAAATGAATCCAAAAATAAGGGTGGGTCCCTTTTAAATCAGGGTGGTCAGAGAAGACCTCTCGGAGGAAGTGATTCACAAGTGGAGTCTTACAGGTGAAGGAGGAGCAGGCCGTACAAAGCATGGGGGCAGCAGGAGGAAAACACTCCAGGCAGACAAAACCAGTCTTCACAGCACCATTTCTCTGAATTGGATTTCCTTTTACAACCTGACTTCAAGGCCAGCAAAACCACAAAACTGGTATTACAGCCCCTGCTCTGGCCAGGGCAGTGCCAGTGGGGGACAATGAGTGCCAGTGGGGGGAATCATTGGTTTGTCCCAACTCTACTTAGATGGGCTCTAGGTGGGACACAAAGGCAGCTTCCCAGGAAAACAAAGTATACAAGTAAAATCACACAAACTGCGGGGCAGGACAAGTGAGACCCAGTGGAGATTCATAATCCTTTTTTTTTCCTCCCCTTCAGTCATTAAATCTCTGACATCTTTTTATCGCAATGAAAACATTTTCCCTCTCATGGCTTCAGTGTATTCCATCAATCAATTTAATGGTGTCATCTATAGACTCTTCCTGTTGGTGCTAGATTTCCGACTGCAAGCCCTAGCGACCACTGTAATACCAGCCTTCTCTCATTAGATGACAGAGGTGGGCATCTGTAATTCCATTACTATGAGAGATGCCTCAGGTATAGTACGGGCTACATAAAAAGTGTCTGCTGAGGTGTCCTTTACATATTAACCTCATCCAGCTGTCACCTGGCCTGAAACTTGATTGTCAGACATCAGAAAGTAGTTTTTGTACATTTCCAACAGATGCCATGAAGAACCTGTCCCAACAGAGAAACTAAATCAATACCACACCCACCTGATATTATCAAATGTTAACAATTTAGATCTTACAGTTCAAGTGGCTTCCTATCATCCTGCTTTAAAATTGGGTGAAACTGTCCAAACTCACAGAACTGAACAGTTTTAAGATCTGTGCTTTTTATTGTACACTGATTTAATCTGAAAAAGCAACAATCCAACCAGGGATAAGAGTCTCCCTCTCTACCTTTTCATGAATAGAGTGCTATACAACATCTCAGCCAGAAAACAGTTATTTCTGATGAGAATTCAATCTGCTGGCCGGAAGAAGAGACAAGCTAAGCCTTTCCTTTAACACATACTCCATTGAAAAAATGAATCCAAAAATAAGGGTGGGTCCCTTTTAAATCAGGGTGGTCAGAGAAGACCTCTCGGAGGAAGTGATTCACAAGTGGAGTCTTACAGGTGAAGGAGGAGCAGGCCGTACAAAGCATGGGGGCAGCAGGAGGAAAACACTCCAGGCAGACAAAACCAGTCTTCACAGCACCATTTCTCTGAATTGGATTTCCTTTTACAACCTGACTTCAAGGCCAGCAAAACCACAAAACTGGTATTACAGCCCCTGCTCTGGCCAGGGCAGTGCCAGTGGGGGATGATGAGTGCCAGTGGGGGAAATCATTGGTTTGTCCCAACTCTACTTAGATGGGCTCTAGGTGGGACACAAAGGCAGCTTCCCAGGAAAACAAAGTATACAAGTAAAATCACACAAACTGCGGGGCAGGACAAGTGAGACCCAGTGGAGATTCATAATCCTTTTTTTTTCCTCCCCTTCAGTCATTAAATCTCTGACATCTTTTTATCGCAATGAAAACATTTTCCCTCTCATGGCTTCAGTGTATTCCATCAATCAATTTAATGGTGTCATCTATAGACTCTTCCTGTTGGTGCTAGATTTCCGACTGCAAGCCCTAGCGACCACTGTAATACCAGCCTTCTCTCATTAGATGACAGAGGTGGGCATCTGTAATTCCATTACTATGAGAGATGCCTCAGGTATAGTACGGGCTACATAAAAAGTGTCTGCTGAGGTGTCCTTTACATATTAACCTCATCCAGCTGTCACCTGGCCTGAAACTTGATTGTCAGACATCAGAAAGTAGTTTTTGTACATTTCCAACAGATGCCATGAAGAACCTGTCCCAACAGAGAAACTAAATCAATACCACACCCACCTGATATTATCAAATGTTAACAATTTAGATCTTACAGTTCAAGTGGCTTCCTATCATCCTGCTTTAAAATTGGGTGAAACTGTTCAAACTCACAGAACTGAACAGTTTTAAGATCTGTGCTTTTTACTGTACACTGATTTAATCTGAAAAAGCAACAGTCCAACCAGGGATAAGAGTCTCCCTCTCTACCTTTCCATGAATAGAGTGCTATACAACATCCCAGCCAGAAAACAGTTATTTCTGATGAGGATTCAATCTGCTGGCCGGAAGAAGAGACAAGCTAAGCCTTTCCTTTTTACCTTCTTCTCATCAGTAAGGTCAAGGGATTCCAGCTGTTTGCCCTGATCTGCCGCATACAGTTCCAGGAGATTGTCAAAGTTTGTAGTTAATACCAGGGCTCCGTTTTCCATCAGGTGGAGAACTGACTGAAGTAGCTGCTTTCCAGAATCTTCCATCTTTGACTCCAAGTCATCAAATACTTCATATAAACAGTCCTTGAAAAATGTGGATCGGACATTACTAGTACGCTGGAGAGGGATGTAAAAGGGAAAAGTTAGTTCTAGGCATTTTGGCAGGTCATTTGTTTTCATTAAATAGCAGCAACTTTTTGACAAGTACTCTGCACTTAAAGGTAAGACACTTGTCTCCCTTACAGGGTGGATAGGGTATGAGCCAAGTGCCGACACAGCACCCAGTCCGCATCAAGTGACCCAGACTATCACATCATATGCAAAGCAGCATACACTCTGTAAATAGGCATCTTTATGAATGAAGACAGTGGGCACGGCTAGGAGAAGTGACTGCTAAGAGACTAGAGGAAAGCGGAGGAAGGAAACAGAGCACCAACCACCCTTTAAACGGGCCTCAGGTCAGAAGACACCGCTTTCTGTTAAGCTTTCCTTCTCCAGGGAATAAACACTGGACAGCTCTCAAGGTGGTCTCACATGTCTTTTTCTAACCCCAGGTGCTTTTTACAGATGCTGATGGATAAAGGACAAGTGGTTTAGCTTCTCCACGCCTGTTTTCCCCTAGTATAATCCAGCAACTTGTTTACAAGTCTTCCAGGAAGAAGACTTATTAGATAATAAAAGGTTTCCAAAAACCTGCATTTTGCAACTGGTAAAAATACCAAACACTAAGCAGTTCTGAACACACTCCCTATTTTTTAACATATGGTTCATTTAAATAACTGCTTTCCCTGCTTTGTTTTGAATACATGTAAAATCTCTGAGGACTAGTGAGGAAACAGAATATCAATCTCAAGTAAGAAGTTGGCTTTCTAACTTAAAAGACCAAGCAATCCCTGGGACAATCAGGGAAGTAGCTATGTAATATGCTATAATAAATATCTGATTTGTATCTTATTCCTGCAACATCATTCCTTAGATAATATCTAAGCAGAGAATCAGTTCTTAAAGGCCCCATTATTCCCCGTTCAAACTCCAAGTAACTGCAGCTAGCTGCTAGACAGCAGACAGCAATAATCTTTCTATTAATCCTCAAAGCAGCCCCTTACTTTCCTGGTTTCACCTGTATACCGTCCTAATAGCACTGTGCTCCAATAAAGATCTGGTTCCATGGAACCAGGTACAGATTCATAAAACATACTTCAATTTGCCAAATGTACCTCCTATTTTTCAAAGTGTTTTACAAAAATCACCCATTTTTTCATTATATCTGCCCAATAAAGGGTGAATTATTGCGCAGGAGAAACACGAGGGCGCAGAAGTGAAGCCTGCCTCTGCTGGTGGAAACGCAGCCGGGAGTCCATCCGGCCCTGCTGGTCGCTGTTCTGACCCTGTTGTCAGCGGCTCAGCCTCCTCTCCCGGCCTAGCTGGATGGCAGAGCCCACAATTTATGCGGCTAAGGACGTGGGTCACAGTTTTCAACTTGTGCTAATTCTCTTTACATGTCACGTTTTTCAGCTTTTGCTCATTCCCTTATATCATGGCATAAATTATTACATCCCATATTAGCAGCCCATGAACAACCAACTGGGGACTCTAATACTTACTCAGAATTAATGACCTGATCAGAAATAAACTCTAGTTACTGAATTTTACTACGTACAAGGGAAAGTGAAAGCATTAGTCGCTCAGTCACGTCTGACTCTGCGACCCCAAGCCTGCTAGGCTTCTCTGTCCATTGAATTCTCCAGGCAAGAACACTGGAGTGGGTGGGTAGCCATTCCCTTCTCCAGGGGATCGAATGTGGATCTCCTGCATTGCAGGCGGATCCTTTACCGTTTGAACTACCAGGGAAGTCCCAAGTCAACTACTAACGAATGTCATGCACTTTTCTCAATTTGTTATAAAAAAATCCATGCCCCTTTAATGTCTATCAAAATTACAATCCATTCATCCTACAATCTTGCAATCTCGTTTCTGGGAATATATCCCACAGATGTAATTACAATCAAATAAAATGACTTCTGCAACATTATCACTGCTCTGCTATCTGGGACAGTAAAAGACTGGAAACCAGCCAAGAACCCATATACAGGACACTGGTACGGAGAGACCCGGGAGACACTGTTAGCTAAGACAAACAAGTGCAGATCAGGATGTCTAGAGTGCTACCCGCTGACATGGGGGTGGAAGCAGTGAGGTAAGAATAAATGAATCCTATTTGCTTGTTTTCACAGAAAGAAACGCTGGAACGATACTCGAGACAGCGGTGACCCACAGAAGGCAAGTTTGGGGGAGGAGGTGGACAAAGCTGCAGATTGCGAGTGAGAAGCCATAATGGCTGTTAAATCTTTTACATCATTTTGATTTCTGCAGTGTGTGAACAGTACCCATTCAGAAAACCAAATCATGTTTAAAATTAAATACAGTGACTTTAAGAACTGCCTTGTTGTCTCTTATACCTTCATTTTGTACTCTGATGCGCGCGCACACAGACAGACAGACAGACAGACAGACACACACACACACACACACACACACAGGTAAACAACAAGGTAATCCAGCATCAATTTAATCATTATACAAACATTCCTATTTGCTTGTTTTCACAGAAAGAAACGCTGGAACGATACTCGAGACAGCGGTGACCCACAGAAGGCAAGTTTGGGGAGAGGAGGTGGACAAAGCTGTGGATTGCGAGTGAGAAGCCATAATGGCTGTTAAATCTTTTACATCATTTTGATTTCTGCAATGTGTGTAAACAGTACCCATTCAGAAAACCAAATCATGTTTAAAATTAAACAATACAGTGACTTTAAGAACTGCCTTGTTGTCTCTTATACCTTCATTTTGTACTCTGATGCGCGTGCACACAGAGACACACACACACACACACACACACACACAGGTAAACAACAAGGTAATCCAGCATCAATTTAATCATTATACAAACAGACAGAAACACCTGGATATGCAATCAGGTAAGCATGGGCGTGGATATACTTCCTTGCTTCTAAGAAAAGAAATACAAAAGGTTAAAGCCTGGCAAGAAAAATCATGAGTCACATATTTTAGCTGACTATCTTCGGGTCCTACTTCTTTTGGTTATTACATTTTGCATCTCAACACAGAGAGGAAGGAAAGCAGCTACTGGAGCAGCATCAATTCCCTCAGACTCACAGTGAATCGCTTCTCTCTTCAAACAGGGGACCCTAGAACTCAATTTCCCAACAGTGGCCTCTCTAAGGAAAGACAAACGAATGAAAACAAATAAGGAGGTTCTGTGGTCAAAAGGAAATGCTGAACTCCCACACACATTTATGGACATTTTCTCACTCATTTAAAACAGTGGACTGCATCCAAGGTTGCTTCATTTCCTCCTACCCTGTAACTCTCATCCTTCCGATCCCAGACATAGCAAAAAAACAACACAAAAAGGTTATTAACATTTACTGTGCATTATACTATGTACCAGACACTTCACATACAGAAAATGTTCTCACTTATTTTTCAAGTGGGATAAGTAACATCATTCCAGTTTTACAAGAGCAAAAATAGATTCTGAGACATTAAACGACGTGCCCAGGATCCCGGTGCCTTTAAATGACAGTCTTTCTGCTCCTGAAATCCAAGGTCTTTGCAATGTCATTTCCCTACTGTAAGAAACTGGCTCAGTAGATGGGCCTTTTTGCCTTGTCATATTACTATTGTTAAGATTCTTAAAAAAATAAAAAATAAAAAAACCCTCCAAAATCGAAAAAAGGACATTTTCAAAGACACACAAAAGTAAAAAAAAAAAAAAGAGAGAGAGAGAGAGTACACCTCTCCCGTAACCATCATCTGATTTAAACAATCATCACCCATGGCCAATCCTGCTTAACCTAAACTCCCCTCACCATAACCCTAGCCCCCTTCACTGAAATTTTTCCAAGCATCACATCATTCGGATACTTCACAGTTTCCTAAAAGATAAGGATTCCTGCTGACATATAAAAAAGTCTTCAATACCACTATCACAACTTAAAAAATGCAACAATACCAATTCCTTAGTAGCAAGTACTCAGTGTTCATATTTCCCCAAATGCGTATATGTGTGTTTCTTACATATCTCCTATCGGATTGGTTTTCAAGATGCAGCCCACTGATACTGTGGATCCCTAAGATTCCTTAAGAGGTCTGCAAAGTCAAAATTATTTTCAAAACAATATGAAGGCGATACTTGTCTTTTAAAAGTATGTTGATACCTGCATTGATGGTACAAAAGCAAGGAGCTTCCCTTGTGGCTCAGCTGGTAAAGAATCCACCTGCAATGTAGGAGACCTGGGCTCGATCCCTGGGCTGGGAAGATTCCCTGGAAAAGGGAAATACCCATTCCAGTATTCCGGCCTGGAGAATTCCATGGACTGTATAGTCCATGGTGTCGCAAAGAGTCAGACACGACTGAGCAACTTTCACTTTTGCAAAAGCAATGAAAGGAAGAACTGCTGGTGTCTTGGTGTGACTCAGGACTCATGGAACCCAGCTTGCTAGGTATCACAGTGTTCTTCACTACCAAAGACTTACAGTAAGAGAAGATTGCCAGTTTCACTTAAGAACGCCCTTAATAAAGCAGTGAACATTATTAGCTGTATTAAACGCGGACCCTGGAGTACATGTCCTCCTAATATTCTGTGTAAAGAACAGGAAGTACACACAAAGCACTTCTGCAGACTGGAGTCTGATGTGGGTCTTGAGGCAAAACACTGGTGACTATTTTGAGTTTTAAGCTGAACTAGCCACCTTTTGTCATCAAATATCATTTTTACTTAAAAGAATGACTGGCAGACAAACTATGATAATTCAGATTTGAGTATTCTGACCATTCTTGCAAAAATAAATGAAGTGAGCCTGTCATTTCGAGGAGAAACAACCCAATGATTGCTGACATTGCTGCCAAAGATAAAAGCTGAGCTTTCCAGCAAGAATCAGGTTTCTAGAAAATGTTTACGTGCCACCATGAGCCTGACAGCTTCCAAATACCTTTGTGACAGGACTGGCAGTGATGTTAAAGGATGCATTTTTTTTGTATGTTATAACGAAATGGGTCCAATTCTAGAATACGAAGATTCTTCTAAATGCAAGATGGATCATGGAGCCTAAGGCATCAGAATAAGGGAAGTTCAGATTCTATATCGCCACTGACATGGCTATAATCTGACTTTCAGATTCCTTATGGCTATTAATCTCCAGGAAGCCATCACTTACAAAATTCTGGTGTAGTATCAACAATGAATATCTACAGTTATCCAAAAAGAGTATTAAAATACTTTCCTCTTTTCCAAGTGTGTACCTGTGAGACATCACTTTTTTCGCAGTTACACCAAAACCCCACAAACACACCAAACTGACTACATTAACCAGATGTGAAGGTCTGTTTTCCATTAGGCCAAAAGCTGAAGAGATTTACAAAATGTGAAACAATACCACTCTTCTCACTAATTTATTATTCTTTTTCACTAATTTATTTTTGTTTTGAAAAATATAGTTGTGTTTCATAAACATGTTATTTATGTTAGCATATAACAGGTTTATTATTATTTTTAAGAGAATTTAGTATTTTTCAATTTCTCAGTTTTAATTTCTAATAGTGAATATGAAAGAGATATAACCCAGTGAAACAAAAGCTGTTTGAGATTCTCAATAATTTTTAGGAGTATAACAGGGTCTTGAGACCAAAAAGTTTGATAATTGCTGTTCTGTTGGAACTGACAATCACACTTTAAGGTGAGTAATAAATCTCCATCCAGAGATAATCAGTGAGTCCAGTCTGTTACTTGGTTAGTATATACTGACACTGACTTTAAGTTTTCTCATTACGTTCAATCCTAACTAACCCAACTAACAAGGTCACGCTTTCTACTCTCTGGAGACCGTTCCAACAGACAAGTGGCATGGCAGACAAGTCCATGCCTCCGAGTCTTCCTGGACTAATACATAATACAGCACTCTTTGTCCTCGTGAGCTCTTTCTTTTCCCCCTAGAAAGACAACACCTTTATTGTTATCTGTTTAATTTTTATTGGGAGTACAGTTGCTTTACAGTGCTGTGCTGGTTTCTATGTAAAGTCAATCAGTTATATGTACACACATATCCCCTCTTTTTTGGGATTTCCCTCCTATTTAGGGTTTTCCAGGTGGCTCAGTTAGTCAAGAATCTGCCTGCAATGCAAGAGACCCAGGTTCCATCTCTGGGTTGGGACGATCCTCTGGAGAAGGAAATGGCAATCCACTCCAGTATTCTTGCCTGGAGAATCCCAAGGACAGAGGAGCCTGGCGGGCTACAGCCTGTGGGGTCGCAAAGAGTCGGACACGACCGAACGACTAACCCTTCACTTCACTTAGGTCACCAGAGAGCACTGAGTGGGGTTCTCTCAGCTACACAGCAGGTTCTCACTACTGGCTGACATACTTCTTTAATACTTTTCCCTTACATTTTGGGACTATATAATTTTTAATTTCTGTTTTATACAAGTTTGTATTTTTTTGAGCATTAAAAAATTATGTATGCTTTCTTCTCTCTCAAGTGCACTTGTCAGGTATTAACACAGTCACTCTCACTTCCATTGACTAGTGTTCAAATCATAATTTTCTCATCCTTTTACCTTTAACGGCTCTATGGAGATACAGTTCACATAACATACAATTCACTTATTTGAAGTGCACAGCTGAGTGGTTATCTGCAGATACAAAAATATGTGCAACTGTCACCACAGTCTTTTTTTTTTTTTTGGCCATATATCATGTGGCTTGTAGGATTCTCAGTTCCCCAATCAGGGACTGAACCCAGCTGCAGCAGTCAAAGCCCGAAATCCTAATCACCAGGCTACCAGGAAACTCCCTACCACAGTCAATCTTAGAAAATCTTCACCATCTCAAGAAGAAAGCCTGCACCCTGGAACTCTCGCCTCCTGCCCACCAACCCTTGCTACTGCTAAACCACCGGTCCTAAACCGCTACTAAGCTGGTTTCTGCTCTTGCAGACTTCCCTAGTCTGGACACTTCATGTGATTGGAGTGTTCTAATACACGGTCTTCTGTGACTGCCTTCCACTCAGCATAGTATTTTAGAGGTTCATTCACATTGTACCATGCATCAGCCATTTGATTCCTTTTTACTAGCAAGTAATATTCTACTGCATGAATGTCACATTTTATTTGACAGCTGATGGACAGCTGCACTATTTTCACCCTTTGTCCATTATGAATAATGCTATAAACATTTGTTTATAAGTTTTTTTGTGGACAGATGCTTTCATTTCTCTGTGTGTGTATGCAAATGGAACCACTGGGTCACAGGACAACTCTGTATTTATTTGAGAAATGGCCAGTTTCCCATCTTGTCTGTACAGTTTCACAATCCCAGCAATGAGGGTTCCAGTTTCTCCACAGCCTTGCCAACACTTACTATCTGACTCTGATTCTGGCTATCCCAAGCATGAAGAGATATCTGACACGGTTTTTTTTTTTTTTTTTTTTTTTTTGCTGCACTGGGTTTCCATTGAGGTGCACAGGGGCTTCTCTAGTTGGGGTGCGAGGGCTTAGCCGCCCCATGGCACATGGGATCTTAGTACCCTGACCAGGGATTGAACCCACGTCCCCTGCATTGGAAGGTGGATTCTTAAGCACTGGACCATGTCACGGAAGCCCCTGACATGGTTTTTGATCTGTGTTTTTCCATTGACTAATGATATCAAGTATCTTTTCATGTAATTACTGGATATTTGTATATCTTCCTTGAAGAAATGTCTATTCAAATCCTTTGCCATTTAAAAACTGATTTTTAAATGCCGAGAGGGTGTGGAGAAAAGGGAGCCTTCCTACACTTTTGGTAGAAATTTAAATTGGTACAGCCACTACGGAAAACAGTATGGAGGTTCCTTAAATAGAGTTACCATGTGATCCAGCAATCCTACTCCTGGGTATATATCTGGAGAAAACTCTAATTCAAAAAATTACACACACCTCTATGTTCACAGTGGCACAATTTATAATAGCCAAGACATGGAAGCCACCTAAATGTCCATCGACAGATGAATGGGTAAAGAAGATACAGTATATACACACAATGGAATACTATCCAGCCATATAAAAGAAGGAAACAATGTCATTTGCAGCAACATGGATTATTATACTAAGTCAGACTTACTTAGGCAAATATCATACGATAAAGACAAATATCACATAGGAGAAAGACAAATATCATACGATAAGACAGATGCAATCTACAAAATTATAGAAATGAATTTATTTATAAAACAGAAACGGACTCACAGACATAGAAAACAAACTTACTGTTATGGGAGTCTGGCATTACCAGGTACAAGTTACTACATATAAGACAGATAGACAAGGTCCTACTGTATAGTAGAGGAAACTATATTCAATGTTCTTAAACTATAACGGAAAAGAATATGAAAAAGAATATATGTACAACTGAATCATTTTGTTATACACCATAAACTGTATAGAACACTGTAAATTGTATTTAAAACAATTTTTTTTTAAATTGGATTATTTGCATTATTAAGTTCTCTATATATTCTGATACCACACTGTTACCAGACACGTGAATTGTTTACATCGTCTCCCATTCTAGGGGCTGTCTTCTCACCTTCCGGATAATGCTTGGTGAGCCAATAGCTTTCGTAACTTTGACAAAGTGCAGTTTAACCTAATTTTTCTTTTGTTTCGTAGGCTTTTGGTGTCACAATTTAAAAACTACTGCTAGATCCAAGGTCATGAAGCTTTAAAACTATGTTTTCTTCTAAAAGTTTTGTATCTTTTAGCTCTTAACATTTAGGTCTTTAATCCACTGAGTTAATTTTTGTGTATGGTATGAGGTAGAGGTACCAGGAACTCTTGAAAGTCTATTAATTTTTTATACTGTTCTAGGTTAGTAACATTTTATCCCAATTAAGGACAATGAAATGAAAAGAGGAAGTAACAGGCCCTAAGTTTCTGAATGAGTCAGGAACTAGGAGGGAATTACTTTTAAATACCTTTCAGGCTAACAGCTGATGACACTTCTTTTCTACAGGCCCTAGGGCACAGGGGCAAAAAGCAGTGGTGATAACTGACTTGGAGTTAAGTTATATTTTTTTCCAAGGTGCACTTAATCTACTAAGCTTTAAAACATGCTTCAGCTACTCTATTATATCCAAATATATCTTAAGTGAATCCTGATTCTTAAACATTTTTAAAACAAAGCAAGACAAGAAGGCCCTTATATCATTCAGGAACTGATTTCCAGCTCAGTTCGACAAAACATGACTCTCAATCTCTCTCTCTCTCTCTATATATATATATATGAATGAATGACTGCCTTTAAAAGAAACATTAAAAACTGGCATACCTTCATCCACAAGATAAGAACTATCTCTAATCTTTCTGACGTTCTCTAAAAGACACGGATGCCAGGGAACACAGCTTTTATAGTAGTGAGTATACTACTACTGTAGAAAAAGTAAATTTAAAGCAGCAGTAACGGGACAGTGGCCTCACTTTGTATATGTAAAGGCTTCAACAACAACATTATCATCACTACCACTCCCATCCCCACACTGAAATGGGGTCAAGGTAACTACCGTAATCAGGTCCGTGGACAGACATTTTGGAGAAGAGCCAAATGTTATACAAATCTACAAACCAGAAACGAACATCCTTATTGCATTTAGCATGCGTGTCCTGTTTCAGGGAAGATCCAATACCAAGGCATACAGAGTACTCACGGGAGATAGTTTCTGGATGAGGTCATGGGCAACATGGATGAGGTTCTTGTCCTCATGGAGACACTTCTGAAATTTTTTGCTCTCCTCATCTTCTAGAAGATCAAAATCTATGGCTGCATCCAGTAAGGCCTGAATCAACCCCTTCCAGGATTTCAGGGCTGGGACCTGGGGTGCAACCGCAGCACTGATGCCTGTTCCAATCACCAGCACAAGCTCCCGAGGCTTCTTAGTTTTCAGGCTTGGGAGCAGCTTCCTGAAAGAGTCAAACAAAGGAGACTGGGAACACCCAGAAGACACAAGGCACAGAGCAAGGCCATCTTAAACCACGGTTTTCAGCTCCATTTTTGCACCTGCAAAGATGACAAGCACAGGTCTACTGCTACTGCTGCTGCTAAGTCGCTTCAGTGGTGTCCGACTCCGTGCGACCCCATAGACAGCAGCCCACCAGGCTCCCCCATCCCTGGGATTCTCTAGGCAAGAACACTGGAGTGGGATGCCATTGCCTTCTCCAAGCACAAGTCTAACGCCTTTACAAAGTAGAGTGAGCAAAAAGACCAGAGTGCCGTGCCAGTGTTTGCTGAAAAACAGAGTAAAACTCCTATTGTGGGAATCTAAAGAGCCCAATGAGCTCAATCTTCTCTTTCGTAACCCTCACAACCTAAGAAAACCCACTAACATTAGGAAAAGGTCTGATTATCACAGCTCAGCTGAGTTCTGATAACTAAACTATATTTTAAATCAACATACATTTCAAAAAGACATGTTTGATTTGGACTCCAGAGAGAAAAGAACCCTCTCCAACATGAAATCCCTACCGTTGAGAAATGTAAAACGGGAGACAAAAGAAAAGCCAACACAAATCTAAGCCCCAAATTTGAGAACATTAAGATGAAAATGGGCATGACTAAAGTGAAGCATGAGATAGTCAAATATGGGAACAAATTTGCCTTTAGTTTTGTTCTAGACATCCTCAGGCAAAAAATGAAATAGTGGCCAACAGAATCCTGAAAACACAAGAGCCTTACAGACCTAAATAAAGAAAGAACTATTCAACGGACATGACGCAAGGTAGAAAGCATTCCTTTCCTCCTGTGATAAGCACTGCGTCCAATCCTGGCTTCTGTGTGAGACAGCAAGGGTGCGAGTGTTTATGTTTTGTTTCTCCACGCCCCTTCATCCTGAAACTGTATCATTAATAAAACCTGTGTGAAATACGTTTATGCACTTTAGTTTTTGCTGATGGCATGTGTTTTCTTAAGAAATTGCCCCTCTCAGCATTTTGTCCAAATAATGAAATGAACAGAAAAAGGATCTGTAAGCTGGCGTTAACACAAGAGAGGAGCAGGGCTTTTAGCCTTGAGAAACCTGGTTTTGAAACCTGGTTTCTACCTCCAGAACTGCCTTCCCTGCTCCCATCTTGATGAAACACTCATCAAGCGCCACACACAGTCAAGTCCTTGACTGCAAAAGCTTTGTCTGTTGGGGAAGACTGATAACGGAGGTCAGAAGCCAACAATGAAAAGTGCGCTTCAGTTCAAGGGATCAAGGAGGTGAAGCAGACACAAACATACTTAAGACAACTTCTAGAAGGATTTATAAGAACTGCACAGAGCAGTTAACTCTGGGGATTGGGGAGAACAAGGACTTTTGCTTTGAACTTGAATGTGCTGTACTATTTGAATTCTTTATCTCAGACATTACGGATTTGAGGTATGATTTTTCCATATTTAAGATTTCCCGTTACAAAGGGAAAATGTGACAGTTGTTTCATTTTCAGCTCTTCCTAAAACACTAAATAACAGTAATTTTTAAAGAAGGCATATGTTCATAAAAAAGTCAAACAGGAGAAGATAAAGGAAATAGGAAAAGTAGACAAACCAGGTCAACAGAGCTTAGGAGCTGCCAAGAGCCGAGCCCCGGGGTAGGAGCCTGGGGATGTTCGGGTAGAACATCAGAAGGCAGAGGGTCAATTCACTGCAAGGCTGTGCCAGATGTGGTTAGAACACTAGGAAGAGAGGTCTATCTTCTAGGGAGGTTTGACCAGAGGCTTCTGTGTCTGAGAACACAGAACCCAGCTTGACGAAGTGGCTGTGTAAATTCCGTACGAGAAATATGAGACCTTCCCTTGCCCTCCTCTCCTAAAGGAAGACTCCCAGGCGTGGGCAGTCAACCTCAGACCTGTACCCCAACCCCACTGGGTCAGGAGACAGGAGGAGTCCCCTTTGGGGAAAAATGACCCACATGAGAGAAAAGACCCATAGAGGCCTGCCAGCGACCAAGCCCCTCACCACAGAGTCTCCAATTGGCTTTTTAGTGTTTTCTCTTAAACAGGACCAGAAAAATAAGAGTCGCCTTCCCTTGAACAAACTCCCAGCATGCGAGTTACGTCCAAAGAAGCCAGCAGATAGAGAGGAACTCGGGGAAAACAAGGGAGAACACAGGAAAGAGAAGAAAAACTGAAAAGGAAACAGGGACATCCTCACAAAGGTTTTTTAAAAAAATGGCATCTGTGAAACAGAACAGGATGCTATAAAAAAAAAAAAAAAAGAAAAAAAACCTGCACAAACAAAAAGATTTCTTAGAAATTAAAAATGTAACAAATAAAAATTCATAAGGTGGGAGATACAACTGAGAAAATCTTTGAGAAAGCAGACTGATAAAAACAAAAGTGACAGAAAACTGTAAGAAAATTAGAGCCCTATCCAGAAGGTCCAGCGTCTAAATACTCAGAGGCCTATCAAGACGGAAAACAGAAAAGAACTGTCAAGGAAATTATCAAATAAGTAACACAGGAAAATGTCTCCAATGTGAAATCACCAGCAGTCTGCTTAAAAGAGCCACCCGATACCCAGACTCATATGAAGATACAGTGCTGTGAAATTTCAGACTGAGAAAAAGCCACCATCCTTAGGAGCGTCTAATGAGACAAGAAAAAGAGGTCATATGTTACAAAGGACTGGGAATTAGATCCGAATGGCTCTTTTGGCAGGAACACTTAGATATTAGCAGAGGATGGACAACAATCTCACAACTCTAAGGAAAATGATTTTGTACCTTAAGTTTTCCATTCAGCCAAATCATCAAATCAATGCTAAGAGTACAGTTAGGCACTGTCAAATGTCTCCCCAAACTTTTTCCCTCTGAAGTCTTAATAAAGAAGCTGATGAGACATTTTTCAGCAAAATGAAGGCGTACACTGAAAAGGATGATCCAGGAAACAAAGGATCCAACACAGGACAGATGTGAAAGGAATTCTCAGGGAGACGGAAAAGGAAATGGCAGAGAGCTGCAAGGCGGCAGGCCGGGAACACAGCTGTCAGAGGGAAGAGTCCACAGAACCATTTTAAGCTAGTACGTCCCTGGCGTGGGCCAGTGGATGAGGGGGTTTACTCTCTGTCACAGTCTGAGTTTAAATTAACAGGCTCAAAGAAAACAAAGCAAGTCAAAAAAAAAAAAGACACTCTTAATAAACCGGAGGAAAAAAACAGACAAGAAATGTAATCATCACATATTAGGCTCAGCTATGAACACTATTTATACAGTTATACGATGTAAATATCAAACCGAAAATTGTGA
>SJYR01000734.1:137845-150152 GCA_006410655.1 Kobus ellipsiprymnus | reverse complement strand
TGGGTGGGTGGGTGTGTGTGTGTGTTGGGAGCTATGAGGGGAGGATTCATGATAGCAAACTTAATCCTTATTTTCCATAACTTGAAATAGATAAAACCAAAAACTAAAAAACAAACAAACAAACAAAAACAGCAGTAAACACAGAGTACTAAAAATCTGGAAGCAAACATTGGAAGAAACAGACAAAGCTGAAAGTGATTAGCTCCAAGGAGGGCTGAGGCACTACAAGCCTTGAAGAACTGACTTAAAATCATATACATATCCGACCTTGATAAAAATAAAAATTAAATGCAAAATAAAAACAGTCTGACTTTTATATGAAGGCTGGTATTTTCTTTTTTTCTTTTTGAAGGCCAGTGTTAATTAGTGAAGCCAACCGGGATGTTGGGCAAGTTCATTATTTCTCATCAGCGGCCACCAATGGTGATTCGCTCTGCTCCTCGGACTTCTTTCGCGTGTTTACCTGGGCTTCTTGGTGGGGGGTGCGCCATCACTGAAGAATCCCAAAATCTTGTCTATATCCGAGGCCTGGCTCCCTGTGGAAGCCATCCAGTTTCTAAAACAGATTAAACACCATGGACCACAATTAGATGTGTACAGTACATTATTCAAAAGAGCACATGCATTAAACAGTTTTTAATAAGCTATACATCCTGAAAGCGATTTAGAGGTATAACTGGCTTAACAGAAACTCATTAATCAATGAGTGTCCCAAACTTATGGGATTAAATTCATCCAAAAGAAAGTGACCTTGAAATCAGGGTTCTGAAGCTCTATACTGTTATCTGACATACATAGCTAAATATATGTTCTGAAGGCTCACCCACACTCCCCCACCCTGCTTCAAGAACAAACAGAACAGAACCAGAGCACCATCAACGCACGCCAACCAGCCATCGCTTCGTGGAGCCTAAGAAATACCTGCTATTCTACCTTGAGACAGGTCTGGGGAAGACATGGGAAAACCCACGGGCGATTGTGCTACACACCCCATATTACTAATATCCTTTACTATCACCTAAGGAAATCACCGGATCGAGAACAGGATAATCAACACTAATTTGCTGACTGCTGGACACTCCCTGTCTCTGAACAACTGGTTCCTCACGGCGGGGAAGCATACTCTCAAGCTAAGCATATGCTTACTCTTTCCTTAACAACGGTTCTATAAACATCTGTAATCTGGACAAAGTACACTCACATAAAAAATTGAGAAAGGCGACTTGAGAAAGTAAAAGACAGAGGGAAGTAATTTAATGTTTATTAAATTAAGTCCAATGATTAATTCAGCTACTAAATCAGAGTTTTAACAAACTCTATAATAATGCTTACCATGTGCCAAAGACGATTTACAAATATTAACTCATGCCACCCCCATTATCTTATGAAGTACCACTATCGCCTCATCTTAGTGATGAGAAAACTGAGGCTCAGGAAGCTCAGCATGTGCGTGTTCAGTCACTAAGTTGTGTCTGACTCTCGGTACCATAATTCAAACCAAGGCAGTCTGCCTCCCAGGCCCGCGCTCTTAGCTGCGCTATTACAACCTAAAAACATTGTCCAAGTATTATCTTCTCATCTCCCCCAACCCCATTTTTAATATGCAGTTCAAAACCATCAAAGAAGGGAGCTCCCGCATTCTAGAAATCTAAAAACCAAAGCCCACATTCAGACTCAGCTGAAGTGGCTGTGACGCTTTAGAGCTGCTACGTGGCGAGGTGCTCTGCCGATACAGGTAAAGCAGTCAGTTACGTTTAGGCGCTGAAGGAAATCATTTTTTCTGGTGATAAGCATTACATGTTACAAACGTCCCAGCACTAACAACTAACCAGAACCCCAGATCAGTCCCATCATTCTCCCCTGGAAAACCTACTTGTTTTGCTGGATTCTCTTTTCTGACAGATGGTCAATTCTTGGTGTTGACACCTGAATACTAAGCTTTTCCATTTTTTTTCTTTACAGAGTCAACTATCCCCAAGGTCCATTCCATCTACATAATTTATGAGAATTAAATATGGCCAACAGCTCTTGACAAGTGGTTACTGGAATGTTCTGGGTCCTTTTACTTAGGAACTAAATGCGAAGTGATTCAATATGCCTGTTATATTTGACCACATACTCATTCTGTCTTCTAACATTTTTTCTTCAGTCTGAAAGATGTCTCATATGATAAAAATTACATGTACATCCCAGTGACATCTAAGCATAAGCCATATCTTATTCCTTCTAGAGTGCAATTTCAGAAAAAGTAACTCTAGTTTAGCATTTACCCTAAACAATGTGCAGCTACTGCTAAAGAACTTCTGATTGTGAAAATCTTGCAATTCCTAACATGCATCAACTAGTTCACACGTTAATTTCTTTAAGTGATCGCCACTGGAGTTTTCATTTCAGTGGGACTTAGCAGAGGTGGGGAAAAGCTTTTCTGCCATAAGAAAACAAAGGCCGGTGTCTTCATTACTCCAATTACTGCTAAGCTACTGAAAAATCCTTCAAGGCCAACAGAGTTCAACAAAATAAAAGATGCTCATCAAATGCCAAGACAAGTAACCTTATTAACAAAAAATTTAAGGCCCAAATCCTCATATCAGATAGGATACTTTTACTTCACAATATGTCAGCTTGGCAAGAAATAGGATGCTTATATCTGGTGGATGAAAAAGGGAAAAATTGAGGCCGGTGTTCTACGAAAAATCCAGTAAGAGATATGGAAAAAGGAAAAAAAAGAAAAAGAATTGGCTATATGAATGAAATTAAGATTACATAAGACAGCAGTTATAGATTTGAAAACATGAGAGAATTCCAGAAGTCCCTGCTTTCACAGCATTTTGCTTCTAGAAAGATGGCAAAATATGGCTTCTTTTTCCACAGAGGGATGAGAGTGGGGTCTCCGACCTGCTCTCCTCATGCTGATCTGGGGGTCTCCCTCTGCTTCTAGCGTGTGGTCTTCAGCTCTAACCAACCACTGATATCACAATGAATTCAGAATAATATACGTTCAGATACAAATGGATGGAATAAATAAAGAGAAAAGTTCTAGTCATGACATTTTTGCCTAGAAACAAAAGATGTACAAATGACTAGCTAGCGAAGGAGGTCCTTACTTGGTCTAAAAGATCAGTTATATTTATAGCAAGCTTTACCCTTTTCTATTTAAAAGTATAAACAAATAAAACAGTGACTGGAATAGACTGGCTTATTTCTCCAGCATAAACATAGAAAAGGGTTAACTGTTTTCTAAGGGAAAAGATAGTCATCCTCTGATTTGGAAGAAACCAAGCCCCTCTGATTGTGGCTTTTGGACTAATTCCAACACATCTGTTTTTTTAGAAACTATGGGGAGAGGAAGGAAGGAAGGGACAGGCAGTGTAAGGTACTACAAGAGGGCACCCAATGAGCTTGCGGGCAATTAACAATTCACTGAAACAGGTTAAGGCAGTTGATGAATTCAGTTCTACTGGAGACTGCAGCCTATCCTATCTATTTTGTATAGAAAGAAGTTGCCATTCTCATCCTTCTCATTCACACAAAGAAATGGAACTGATATATAAGAGCTGTATGTGGAATCTACACAAATGGCGTAGATGAGCCTATTTTCTGGGCAGGAACAGACAGAGATGCAGACGTAGAGAGAGGACGTGTGGACATGGGAGGTGGCGGGAGAGGAAGTGGGAGATTGGGACTGACATACATACCCGGCTCAGATTAAAGCAGGGAGATGGTGGGAGCCCTCTGCATAGCGCAGGAAACTCAGCTCTGGGCTCTGCGGCCACCTAGAGGGGTGGGACGGGGCGGGGCTGGGAGGGAGGGGCAGGATGGAGAGGACACACGGATACATAAGGCTGATCCACAGTGTCACAGTGCAGATACTAACACAACGTTGTAAAGCAACTATACTCCAATTATATATATATATACATATATGAACTGCATTTAGCTGTGCCTCGACTGTGAGTCCTCTGTGTACCCTAGTCTTGAAGTCTTTCCTTTACCTCTGGTTAACTTAGTTTGCTCCTACTTTTATCCCTAAATTGCATGTGACCAACACCCTCTCCCTTCTGTCAGATGAGACCTGTATCACACTCATTTCCTGGAAATTTGCTTTAATACAGTCACTGATAAAAGGACAGATTCATACTACTTATTCTTGGGATTTCACCAGTAAACAATGACCCAGCAATGAAAAATGTGAGAATGAACTCATAAGATACAGGATTTCTGGAAAGACTTTCAGGATTGAGAGGTATAATCACAAATTCTAGAAAGCCTTTAAACTCAAGTCCCAAAATAAACTACACTGATATTCTAGGCTCAAGAGCTCAGATGTTGTTTTTATCAGTTATTTTCAATTATAAAACCAAAGTAACACAGCATGTACGGGGAACAAAACTGTTTCAAGAAGGAGTAATGGAACATCCAAATTAAAATCTGATTTGAAGTAGAAGGTGGTGATGAATGTCGATGGTTTTACTGTGCAAAGAATGATAACTGATAAATTCCTTCTGTGTCACTGCTTTCCCTCCTGTGCAGTTTCCGAAAAGGTACATGCTGAAAACAATGACACATGATGCTAAACAAGGAGGTTTTAAAAATATTTCATGAAAAACTTGTCCACGTCCAAGTAGTATGATCGTGCAAACAAATTTATCACAAATGACCTAAACAATTCATTAAAAGTGAGAGTAAATAAATCTTCAAGGGTAAGACTGGACACTCTAGCCAATCCTTAAAAACCAAAGTCCTCCTCCTAACGAGGCAGTATGAATTATGAATGACTGTGCCCCAGCTGCTTACTTCTCACGAGAACAAAAGGACAGCGAACAGACGCAGATTCCTCAAGTCTGGGCGGGCCCACAAGCTGTCACCATTATAGAGGATCTCTCTCAGAGCTGGAATTTGACAAGTCTTAAAGGGAAGATTTTCCTGTCGTGACTTAAACAGCAGTGATTTAAAAAAAAAAAAGTTAAGTTGCATTTTGACATACAGCTTGGCAAATGTTATGATCAAAAACCTCAAGTGTAGCCGGATGTTAATAGTGATTAAGTGAACTAGTCAACACCAGGTTAGACGTCTCAGAGGTCCCCACATTGTGGCCATGTAACCCAAACCCCATTTCACACCAAACCGAGGCCAGAACATAAGAAAGATGAACAAAGTAGATCTGTCTTTGCATGGTGTCTTAAACTGTAAAAAAATTGGGGTCTTATGTTTAAAACTCAGTTATCAAAATATACAATCAAGAGAGATTTAGGAATAAGCTTGCTTTGAGTACAATCTTTTTATCCTGTCATTCAACAAATCAAATGTCTACAAAACACTTGAACTTCCCACTCAAGATGGCACTGGAACTGGAGGCCTAAAGAGGTCGTGGCATTTCCTTTTAAAGAAAAAGAGGGTGGGCAATTACATTTGGGGGTGGTGCACACAGAGTTCTGTTTTTGTAAAAGGGAGAAAAGGCCTTGCCCATTTTTTAAGGGCCCTTCTAACTCTCAGTTACACTAACCTGGATCACTTTCCTTTTTTACTGCAAGATGAAAGTAGAATGTTTTGCTTCAGAAAGTCAAAGACCTGTGCATCTTAGCATTTTCTTTAGTGATCATACCTCAGCTTCAACTTCCTAGGAAACTAGGTTAGAAACAATGAACAGCAATTATGCAGAGAGGACTCAAGTATGAAAAAACCATGACAAATGGGGAAAGGAATCTGTGAGAAAAAAGTTTAAGAAACCACGAAAGGATACTCTGAAAACTAAAATTCAGAAACACGAGAAAACATCAGTTCTGTCTTCCCAGTGGTAGAGAACCCGCCTGCCAATGCAGGAGACATAAGAACTCGGGTTCAGTCCCTGGGTCGGGAAGATTTCCTAGAGGAGGGTATGGCAACCCACTCCAGTATACTTGCCTGGAGAATCCCCATGGACAGAGAGGTCTGGCAGGCCACAGTCCATGGGGTTGCAAAGAGTCGGACACGACTGAGAGACTTAGCAAGCACACATAGCTGGAACACCTCAAGTATCTCACTGGATAAACTAAGGCTTTACAATTAGTACCATGAATCCAAAATAAAGGTGATACGCAATATACACAACAATATAATACACTTGATACGCGCGTGACTTTGACAATATTCTACTGTATCAGGCATTGATTAGGACTGGAAAGGAGCAGAACCCCGTGCCTAAACCCCTGCCCCCACCTACCCAAGGACAAAGGTCCCTGCCTACTGTTTGTAGAGAAGCTGAAGTCTCCCAGGCCTCCCTGAGTCACAAAGGAGCAGGCTCAGGCAGCTCGAGATGAGGACAATAGAGCCACAGAGGCAGTGCGAGCTGCACATTCCTGAGGTCCTGTACAGACCAGACTGCGGCTGTGACGTAAACGGCTCCATCTTGAGCAGTACTGAGTCTATGGTGAACAGCTCCAAGGAATGACCCTAAGAAAATGGGATTAACCCTACTGTTCATAAGCTTGTTCTGCTTGTTTATGTAAACAGGCAACAGTACTGTCACCAACGGACCCACGCGGACATCTTCTGCTCTAAGGAACTGCATGTCAGCAGCGGTCAGACCTTCACCCATGATCCCACAGAAATAGAAGGATGTTCTCACAAGTGGGGATTTGGAAGCAGCTTTTGGCAGGAAAGAGCTCTCTGCAGGAGGCCCCTCTTAGATCAGGCATCCCCATGCTCTACTCATCTCTGGCCCCAGCACACCTTTCAAATCTTCTTGTCTAATCCTGATCTCTTGCATCTTTTTGTATATCAAAGGAGTAGAAATTAAGAATAAGTAACTAACAGATGACGAGATCTCCTCCCAAGCTTCTCCTTCAGCTTTCCCAGGAACACACTGTGAACATGACAGCATCTGAAGAAAAACCACAGGAATCCCCTGGTGGTCCAGTGGTTAGGATTTGGTGTTTTCACTGCCATGGCCCAGGTTCAATCCCTGGCCAGGGAACGAAGAGCCTTCAGGCTGCAGAGCCGGAGGTGGGGTGGGGTGGGCTGGGGGCGAGGGTTGGGGAGACAAGACTGCACACACAGAAGCACCCCGCTTCTCTCTCTCAAGGATTAACCGAGATGCCTTCCTTTTTCCCTTTAAAACCTTTCATGGCCAAGCAGAATCCTGGGAGATGGTTTCTGGAGGGACACTGAGCCTACTGTATCTGTATATTGCCAACATTCTGATTAGCAGTAATTTTCCTTTCCACCACCGCCTGTCTCTCTCTCAAGTACCGATTTCTGAGCAGCCAGCAGCCGGCCCTGACTGGGGAACAGGATCTTATGAAAAGCAGCGTACCTGATTTAGGGTGCCAACTTAAGAAACACAAGGAAAATCTCACTGAGTTAAAGAACAGAAAACACAGATCACCAAATAAAAATGATAAAAGAATCTGGAGCTACTGAGCTTGAAAGAAAGAAGGGAGGTAACCAAATCTGCTCTAAAGTCCCGCAGACTCAGCCCAATCGTCACCTCCATCACCACCCCTCTCTGAGACAACTGTGCCTTTGCCAATCTCTGCTATAAAACAAAGCCTTTGGCTTTTGAAATCTATTCACTGGAAGGGTAAATTTTCACCTTTTACGAAATGCTAGTTCATATGAGCTTGTGATCCAACATCAGTTTCTTATTTGAAGAAAAAACAGATTTTTTTGTTTGCTTAGCTGAATTTAAGAAACTTTTGTGTTACTTAGGAATTACCTAATTCAAGTTAAGACATGAGTTGGAGTATTTATAGATTACCACCTGCAGAGCGTTCACAGGATGAAAATTCTTTCCCTAATTTACTCATTTATTTTGGCTTACAAACTTTTTGAATTTGACTGAGAAGCCTGTTCCGAAAAGGCAGAGGAGCTCCCCACCTCCCTCTAGACCTGCAGGTTTCTCTACCCTGGAGCACTTTGGCCTAGGGCCTTCCTTTGTGTGGACTGTTCCTTTTGCTGGATCTCCTCACCACCGCCATTCCCCATCGGTACAAGTTGCCAATGAGCACTTTGGAGATGTGTATAAGAGACAGAGCCTACTGTATCTGTATATTGCCAACATTCTGATTAGCAGTAATTTTCCTTTCCACCACCGCCTGTCTCTCTCTCAAGTACCGATTTCTGAGCAGCCAGCAGCCGGCCCTGACTGGGGAACAGGATCTTATGAAAAGCAGCGTACCTGATTTAGGGTGCCAACTTAAGAAACACAAGGAAAATCTCACTGAGTTAAAGAACAGAAAACACAGATCACCAAATAAAAATGATAAAAGAATCTGGAGCTACTGAGCTTGAAAGAAAGAAGGGAGGTAACCAAATCTGCTCTAAAGTCCCGCAGACTCAGCCCAATCGTCACCTCCATCACCACCCCTCTCTGAGACAACTGTGCCTTTGCCAATCTCTGCTATAAAACAAAGCCTTTGGCTTTTGAAATCTATTCACTGGAAGGGTAAATTTTCACCTTTTACGAAATGCTAGTTCATATGAGCTTGTGATCCAACATCAGTTTCTTATTTGAAGAAAAAACAGATTTTTTTGTTTGCTTAGCTGAATTTAAGAAACTTTTGTGTTACTTAGGAATTACCTAATTCAAGTTAAGACATGAGTTGGAGTATTTATAGATTACCACCTGCAGAGCGTTCACAGGATGAAAATTCTTTCCCTAATTTACTCATTTATTTTGGCTTACAAACTTTTTGAATTTGACTGAGAAGCCTGTTCCGAAAAGGCAGAGGAGCTCCCCACCTCCCTCTAGACCTGCAGGTTTCTCTACCCTGGAGCACTTTGGCCTAGGGCCTTCCTTTGTGTGGACTGTTCCTTTTGCTGGATCTCCTCACCACCGCCATTCCCCATCGGTACAAGTTGCCAATCCTTTGCTCCACTCAGACCTTCCCAGTGATGCTACCCTGATCACTGTATTTAAAGCTGAAGCCTCCTCACTCCCTCCACCAGCTGCTCTACAATTTCATAGCATGTACTACCCCCAGCACACTAATTATACTTATTAGTAGTATAATAAAGATACTAATTATGCTGATTAATTGCCATCCACCTCCTCCCACTGGAATACAAACTCCTCAAAGGGTAGGGATCTCAGTTTAGCTCACAAGCATCCTCAGATCCCAGACCAGTGCCTGGCACAAGATGGGTGAGCAAATACTTCCTGAATGAACTAACTGAAATGTAAGATGTTGCTCATGATCACAATTACAAGAAAGAAATTTATTGTGCAACAGACAAAGCATTTCCAATTAAAAGAAACGTCCTATTACTGCTTTTAAGGCAGTCAGGATCATAAAAGGCTGACTTCTTTTTAAAATGGAACAAGTAGGAAAAGACAAATTCCTGTGAAAATTGTGTGCACGGTAAATCAACATTCAGACTATATCACTTTTCAGATACACTTCAACAAGGGTTGAAGGGAATCTGATTCCAGCAGGCAAAAGGATTTCAGACCTCAAGTTTTAAGAACACTCTCCAACACTAACTGAACATTTTTAGATATATATCATCTTATTTTTATAACTCAAGTTTCTGATAGCTAAGATGTAAACTGATTATTTACTTGGCTGCATGTTCCCTGACCAGGGGTTGAACCCAGATCCCCTGCATTGAGCTTGCAGAATCTTAACCACTGGACCACCAGTGAAGTCCCTAAACTGATTTTTAAGGGTGGATTCTTAATGCAAGAACTCTTTCTGGTAAACAACTCAAAGATGTCAGTATTTAGGGCTAAAAATATCTGTTTCTTGGTTGGACCAGTGTTTGGGGGTCTACCTTGCAGTGCAGAGGGCGCCGGGTGGACTCCTGGTTGGGGAGTCAACCCACATGCCTGCACGTGCCGCAAATTGAGACCTGACATAGCCACGTAAGTAATAAAAGAAAAATCTTAAAAAAAAATCACTTTTATTTACTATATTAAAGGCTTTTGCAACAGCAGAACGGATTTCAAAACACAAACTGGATTAAGTCATGGCTTAGAAATCACTCAATGGCTTCTCTGTATTTAATAATATGAAACGCCTCATCCTGCCGTAAAGACGTGGCCTGGCCTCTGCAGTCTTCTCAACAACCTCCCTTCCAGCCCCCTGCCCTGTCCACACAGGACACACCAGCCCTGCCCCCAGCCCACGCAGTCTCCCCTTAGAAAGGCAGGTGCTCGCTGTCCTTGCTGAGCACCTCTGCCCCCCCGCCGTCCCATCCCTGAAGTCTCCCCTTCCCACGGAGGCCTATTCACCTTTCTTAACCTTGCCCTCAGCACCAGTTTCTGTCATACAGTAAGTGTTTACACAGTGGAGTAAATATTTAAATATTTGCTGAATGAATGAGTGTGCACCCACCAGGAGTTAATTCAAAGTCTAAGAGATCAACTGATACTTTTAATTTTATGAGCTGTAAAAGAAAAAACAGGGTGACTAGGTAAAGTGTGGTATTGTTTCTTTCACGCCAAATTCACTCTGCGAGGGACATGCGTCAGCTGCTTCAGGGTATGTTCACTCCCACAAATGAACGTGCTCACCTGCTCTGCAGGAGTCTTCTTTACCTTTCAGTTTTCTTTTTCCCAACTACATGAAAAAAACACAAAGATTACACAGTACCTCTACAAAAAGTCTATAGATTGTTTTATAAAACAAAGTTACAAAAAAAAAAAAAAAAAAACAAAGTTACATGCAGAGAATTCTCAGTCCAGAGGTTTCCCTCTGGCCTGAACCACATATATTCTCTATATGCTGGCAGAGTTTAAAATGACAGTTATTGTATTAATTACGAGGTGTTGAATTTTCACGTTAATACCTGTTAAATGCTAAATGCCAGGCACTGCACTGAAACTAATACAATTATTACAGCATCCAGTTCACCGCCAACAAACTCCATGCGGCATTTATAGGGAGCCAAGCGTGGTTTTCTGCACTTTGGGAATGTTCACTCCTCTATGACGGAGCCACCACCATCACCCTACATGTCACAGATGTCACAGGTAACAGAGACACCAAATAGCTCGCTAGTACTCACATGGCAGTTACACACTAGACAAGGGACGCTCACCACAGATGACTAACACCATGCCCTTAAGGGCCATACCCTTGAGAAGTCTCCACGTTTTAGGGGAAGTGGAGCTGTGAACATGTATATATATATGTATATATACACACAAGAGAAGGCTCTACACATGGACATCACCAGATGGTCAACACCGAAATGAGACTGATTAAATTCTTTGCAGCCAAAGATGGTGAAGCTCTATACAGTCAGCAAAAACAAGACCAGGAGCTGACTGTGGCTCAAATCATGAACTTCTTATTGCCAAATTTAGACTTAAATTGAAGAAAGTAGGGAAAACCGCTAGACCATTCAGGTATGACCTAAATCAAATCCCTTGTGATTATACAGTGGAAGTGAGAAATAGATAAGGGCCTTGATCTGATAGAGTNCTTATTGACAAATTTAGACTTAAATTGAAGAAAGTAGGGAAAACCGCTAGACCATTCAGGTATGACCTAAATCAAATCCCTTGTGATTATACAGTGGAAGTGAGAAATAGATAAGGGCCTTGATCTGATAGAGTGCCTGATGAACTATGGAGGGAGGTTCATGACACTGTACAGGAGACAGGGATCAAGACCATCCTCATGGAAAAGAAATGCAAAAAAGCAAATGGCTGTCTGAGGAGGTCTTACAAATAGCTGTGAAAAGAAGAGAGGCAAAAAGCAAAGGAGAAAAGGTAAGATATTCCCATTTGAATGCAGAGTTCCAAAGAATAGCAAGGAGAGATAAGAAAGCCTTCCTCAGTGATCAATGCAAAGAAATAGAGGAAAACAACAGAATGGGAAAGACTAGAGATCTCTTCAAGAAAATTAGAGACACTAAGGGAACATTTCATGCAAAGATGGGCTCGATAAAGGATAGAAAAGGTATGGACCTAACAGAAGCAGAAGATATTAAGAAGAGGGGGCAAGAATACACAAAAGAACTGTACAAAAAAGATCTTCACGACCAAGATAGTCATGATGGTGTGATCACTCACCTAGAGCCACATTCTGGAATGTGAAGAAGTCAAGTGGGCCTTATAAAGCATCACAACAAACAAAGCTAGTGGAGGTGATGGCATTCCAGTTGAGCTATTTCAAATCCTGAAAGATGATGCTGTGAAAGTGCTGCACTCAATATGCCAGCAAATCTGGAAAACTCAGCAGTGGCCACAGGACTGGAAAAGGTCAGTTTTCATTCCAATCCCAAAGAAAGGCAATGCCAAAGAATGCTCAAACTACCTCACAGTTGCACTCATCTCACATGCTAGTAAAGTAATGCTCAAAATTCTCCAAGCCAGGCTTCA
>SJYR01000734.1:91051-137552 GCA_006410655.1 Kobus ellipsiprymnus | reverse complement strand
CTCCAGTACTTTGGCCACCTCACGCGAAGAGCTGACTCACTGGAAAAGACCCTGATGCTGGGAGGGACTGGGGGCAGGAGGAGAAGGGGACAACAGAGGATGAGATGGCTGGATGGCATCACCGACTCTATGGACACGAGTTTGGGTGAACTCCGGGAGCTGGTGATGGACAGGGAGGCCTGTCCGTGAATCGTGCTGCGATTCAATGGGTTGCAAAGAGTTGGACACAAGTGAGCGACTGAACTGAACTGAATACACACACACACACACACACACACACACACACACACACACATACTGGCTTTGTCAAAAAGTTCATTCGGGTTTTTCACGGTATGGGAAAACCCAGATGAGCTTTTTTCGTCAACCCAATAAAATACATTTGTGCTAAGTTTATCATGCATGTATGAACAGATTAACACAGGAGATTAACAATTGTGTCTGAGTAAGACCAAGAATGGAGAAGGCAATGGCAACCCACTCCAGTACTTTTGCCTGGAAAATCCCATGGATGGAGGAGCCTGGTAGGCTGCAGTCCATGGGGTCGCTAAGAGTCAGGCACAACTGAGTGACTTCACTTTCGCTTTTCACTTTCATGCATTGGAGAAGGAAATGGCAACCTACTTCAGTGTTCTTGCTGGGAGAATCCCAGGGACGGCAGAGCATGGTGGGCTGCCATCTATGGGGTCGCACAGAGTCAGGCACGGCTGAAGTGACTTAGCAGCAGCAGCAGCAAGAATGGAGAAGGCAGTGGCACCCCACTCCAGTACTCTTGCCTGGAAAATCCCATGGACAGAGGATCCTGGTGGGCTGCAGTCCCTAGAGTCGCTGCGAGTGAGACACGACTGTGCAGCTTCACTTTCACTTTTCACTTTCATGCATTGGAGAAGGAAATGGCAACCCACTCCAGTGTTCTTGCCTGGAGAATCCCAGGGACAGGGGAGCCTGGTGGGCTGCCGTCCATGGGGTCACAGAGTCAGACATGACTGAAGCGACTCAGTAGTAGTAGTAAGATCAAGAAAAACTTTACGGTAAATAGGTATCATTGTGATAAAAGTCAATGACATCATTAGGACTCATCCTCCTTTACCTTTTGGAAGCATCTAACACGGAATTCCATTCTCATCCCCGTTGGATGCTGTGTTTTCCTGGCCTTCCTCCCATTCCTGTAGGGGAAGCTCTTCTTACTCTGCCCATTCCCTGAATGTGGACCATCCTCAGGGCGTCTGAAGCTTTCCAGTCCAACCACTTTACCCATTCCCTCCTCTCCCCACCACATCTATTCCAGTGGCTTACCATGTCAACTAAATGCTAATGTCTCCCAAATCTGTGTCTTCAGCCCAGATCTTGCCTGTGTTTCAGACCCATGAGGTACCTACTCAGAGTTTCATTACACAGTCCTTCAAAACACAAACACACTTTTAGACAGTCCTATTTCAACCTTAAAGATCAAAGCATTGTTTGACACCCTGTTCCTTATCATGTGTTGGAGGTATCTGAGTGGCAGAAATAAGTTCTGGGTGATAGGATTATTGGTGATTACTTCCCCCGTTCTGTCTCAAGCACTAATACCCCAAGTATTTACTGATTTTGAAAGAACTGTCATCTACTTTAGGAAAGTTTTTGCGAGTACCTTCCCTGGATCAGTTTCAGTAATCCCTTAAGAACGAGAGAATAAGTGATCAGCCAGAACATAGGGAAGTGGCCAAGCTTATGACTGTGTGTGCGCTCAGTCACGTCCAGCTCTGCAACCCCAACGACTGTTAACCCACCAGGCTCCTCTGTCCATGGGATTTTCCAGGCAAGAACAATGGAGTGGGCTGCCATGTCCTACTCCATTAGGACTGTATATTAGCCGATATTCTTTTCAGGATTCTTTTCTCTTAATAAAAATTAACTGAAAAATATTCTCTTTGATCTGCAAATGAACTGAGAGATAAAAACATTGTTTATATCTGAAACTAGAATCTGAAAGCTCCAGAAAGAGGCTATCATCTGCTACAAGGGTCACTGGAGCTAGAATGGCTAGGCTGACTTAGAAGAAATAGCCTGAACAGCACTGCTTTGCAGAGCCGGTGGCATCAGTCTTAAAAAGTAGCCAGTGAAAATAATTGAGGAAAAAGCTGAGAGCAAAACAGGTTAGGAAGACCTAAAAACATACTTTCATAAAAAGCGAAGGAGGTCAATGCAAGACCGAGAAGTCAGAGGGAGCGACAACAGAGGGCTGGGCGGCCTGGGTGCCAGGAGGACACTGCACAGGAGTGGGGCGGGGTGGGGAGCATCTTTCTTTTCTGAGAAAAGGACTGGTCACATGTAGGCACCTGGGGAATACGAAAGGGACAGTGAAGCAGAAAGAGCAACTGATCCCACCTGGAGAGAACGGCTGTGGGTATTTTCGTTTATAAGGAGAAAAGCAGTTTTCAGGAGGAACTTCTGGGGCAAATTAAAGCATCCTGGTTTCATGCTGATATCAATTCAAACAGTATTCTTAGGAGCTTGCCCCTGCTTCTACAGGATACATTTTCTTGTATGCAAGTCCCCTTCATGGTTTTCTTTTGTTTTCAATTTTTCTTCCTTTGTTTATCTTAATGTTTTATAGAAAATTATGATGGGCCCTCTTTGGAGCTTTTGTATCCATATGACAAGAATGGACATATGAAAAAGGATGAAAGGAAAAGAAAAGATGGGGAGAAAAATCACAGAAATGACAGAAGAAAATGTCCCAGGATTGCAGGACATGAATTTTCAGAATAAAAGAATCCACTGTGGACCAAGAATAGCAGAAGAGGAAAGACCCACCCCAGGATACACCATCATGGAACTCCAGACCACCAGGGAGGCAGGGACTGTCCTCAAACTCCCAGTGAAGGAGAAAAGAAAAACCGAACCAGCAGAACAAGGGTATGCAGAAAGGGTGTGACCCTCCACACCTCAAAAACACTTACAGACCCTGGGAAGTATAAGGACACCTTCGAAACTCTGAGGGAAAAGCACCTCTAGCTTGGGACTCTACTCTACTTCCAAACTATCGAACAAGTTTGTGGGCAAAATAAAGTCCTTCAGATATTTCTTAGGGCATAAGGACGTAACCAAGAAATGTGATGTCATGGGAGCCAGCCCAGGAGGAGAGTAAAGGTCCATTTCTGAATGACACTGACAGGGAGCATTAAAGGGAGGAGGAAGAAGACTGCAGGCTCCAATAAAAAAAATGGAAGTGATACATCTGAGCACACAGATGATGTCGCTGGTAACAATGTGATTCATACCTTGGAGCATCTGGAAAAAAAATTAACACAGGCAAGTGAAAAACCAGGCACCGGTGAAGCTACAGAGGGCCGGGCAGAGCAGGAGCACCGGGCTCAGCGGCGGAGGACTCGGGGCAGAGGCGCAGACATAGGGGTGCTCCCTGGGCAGGAGTGGGGGGGCGACACCGACTCCTGGGCCCCGACCCAGCCCTCACTGAGCCCAAACTCCTGGAGGAGTGACCTGCTGTGGCTTTTAGGCACCTCAGGCGACTCTTACCAAGCATGCCAGGGAAATGCTGACCAGGACACTGGGATCAGTAAACTCAGAATTGATTTGCTTTTCTCAGTCAGTTAACAGTGCAGCTCTCCCTTTAACAGCTAATGTAAGTTATTTTCATTAAACCAAAAATATCATTAGGGCAAATGCAGCATGTTCCAAACGTCAAAGATAAATACACACACACACACACACACACACACACACACACATCCAATCGACACCTTTTTATATGGTCAATGAATCTATGACAAAGAAGATAAGAAGACACAATGGGGAAAAGACATCCTTGTCAATAAATGGTGTTGAGAAAACATGACAGCAACTAGCAAATGACTGAAACCAAACCACTTTCTTACACTGCAGACAAAAACAAACTCTAAATGGATTAAAGACTGAAATGTAAGATCCGAAACCAAAAGCTTCTAGAAGAAAACACAGGCAGATCTTTGACCCTGATCTTAACAATTTTTTTTGGATCCGTCTCTTCAGGCAAGGGAAACAAAAGCAAAATAAACAAATGGGACTACATCAGTCTTAAGAAAGTCTTTGCACAGTGAAGAAACTATCAACAAAACAAAAAGGCAGCCTCTGAGTGGGAGAAGATACTGTATTTGCTTCAAGCAGAATTAAAGTCCAGTTCCTTAAAAAAAAAAAGATACTGTATTTGCAAACACATCAGATAAGGGTTAACACCCAAAATATACAAAGAATTCACACAACATCAAAAAACAACCTAACTAAAAAATGGACAGAGGACCTGAACATTCTTCCAAGAAGATACACAGATGGCTAACAGGCACATGAAAAGATTCTCAACATCACTAACTATCAGGGAAACACACATCAAAACCACAACAGGATACCATCTCGTACCTCTCAGAATGGCTGCATCAAAAAGACAAGAAATGACAAATTTCGGTGAGAACGTGGAGAAAAGGACCTTCATGCACTGCTGGTAGAACTGTAAACTACAGAAAACTGTATGGAAGTTCCTCGAAAACCTAAAAATAGAATTGCCAAATAATCCAGAGATTTCACTTCTGCGTATTCACCCAAAGAAAACAAAAACATAAATTCAAAAAGATAACACGCGCACCGATGTTCACTGCAGCGTTATTCACAAGAGCCAAAATATGGAAGCAACCTGCGAGTCCACTCACAGGTGAATGGAATATTACTCAGCCCAAACAAAAATGAAATCATGCCACCTATGACAACATCTAGAGGGCATATTTGGAGAAGGAAATGACAACCCACTCATGTCCTTGCCTGGAGAATCCCAGGGACGGGGGAGCCTGGTGGGCTGCGTCTCTCGGGTCGCATAGAGTCGGACAAGACTGAAGCGACTTAGCAGCAGCAGCAGCAGAGGGTATATTATGCTAAGTGAAATAAATCAGAGAAGACAAATACCATATGATTTCACTGATACATGCAATTTAAAAAAGAAAAACAAAAATGAATCAAGCACAGGGATGTAATATACAGCATAAGGAATATGGTCAATAACAGTCTAGTAACTTTGTATGGGGACAGACGCGTACTAGACTTACTGTGATTTCATAAAACATGCAAACATCAAATCACCATGTGGCACACCTGAAACTAACATAACGCTTGCATATACTGCAATTTAAAAAGTCATTTTTGACTCACTGTGAAATTTTTAAATGATAACAGAAAACAGGTTTATTCAACTTAAGTAACCATCTGTTGCAAAGACCTTCCTGAATTTTTCCAGGGATCCTTATATCCTTTGGCTTTTATCAACAGCATTGAATAGTCCCTTAATTTTCCATCATCCATTTACTGGAAACACAGTTTCCAGGTTCACCCTTCCAGTGTATATTCCTTTTGCCATAAGACACTTGGTCATCTTCATTTATACAAATGCCACAAAACACACAGCTCTTAAGATGGTGAATGCTCCAATGTAACATTCCTGTTTTACAATCATAAAATGCTGTCTAATAATCTGAGTACCCACCACACACTAGGAACCAGACATATTTATCTTCTTGCTCAGCGCAACAATTTTACTAAGTATTATTAATTCCATTGCACATATGACGAAACTGAGGTTGAGATTAAATGCTTGTAAATAATAAAGTGCAAGATGCAAACCCCAGTCTGTTTTAGCAGCTCACGTTGTTTCTAAAATATCATGCCTGCCTCATTTCCTGCAAGTTCTGGAATTTCAGGGATCATCTAGTTGTTCACTCCGTCCCCTTTCCTAATGAGAAATTTAGGGTCCAAAACTTTGAAGTGATTCCCCTAAATGGCAGAATTAGACCAAATTCCTCAGCTCTTGACTCTTACTCTATTTTTATTCCACACATCTATGCACCCGGTGCTATACAAGGTGCTGGACAGAGCTAGCCTTTATTACTAACTCTGTGCGGGGCTCTACGGTGCTTTAATCTGCACTGACTCACTCAATCCTCACGGCAGTCCTAGGGCATAGATTAACTCCATTTGACAGGATGAAGAAACTAAAGTGAGAGAGCTTAAGTAACTTGCACACGGTTACACAGCTAGCAAGCAGCAGAGCTGGTCTGAAACCCAGTCTGTCCGACTCGAAGTGCAAACTCTTAGCATCCACAAGGTGGACAGTTCACATTCTCTCTTCTGAATGCCCATATGGTTTCAGTCTTCTAATTACAAGTGTACACAGGATGGGTGGACCCTTCTTGAATCCAGATGATTCAAACAAATGAACTGTTAGGAAGTGAAACCAAGAGGAAAATCTGTGCACTGACTGGTTGCTCAGTAATACCCAGGAACGTATTTTTTAAGGTGTTATCACAGTACTGTGCTTATGTTGAAAACTAGTCCTTATCTTTCACGGATACATACCCAAGTGTTTACAGATGAAACGATTATTTCTGGGATCTGATTCAAAACCATCTGGGAGTTAACGGTGGGATGGAGAACAAGACTGGCCTGGTGTTGGTTGGCTCGAGAAGCTAGTGATGGGTACATGAGGTTTATTAGTTTTTTTCTATCATGCAAACATTTGAAAATTTCTATGATTAAGAAAGAATGCATGATTTTTTTTTTAAAAGGCAACAAAACCCATGATATTAACAGTATTTGGGAAACAGAAATATGAATGATTTTCCCTCTACTTTTTTATTTTCAATTTTCTAGAATACTTTTATAATGGAAAACATAAAATAAGCTACTTAAAGAAATTCCCTATTTTCTCAAAAGAGCCAGAGCAAGTCCACCCATAATCTAATGAGGTTAAAGTATCATGACAAGAGCACTTCCCACATCTTAATCAGTTAACTACCCATTCATACACTTTAAAATGGGCCACTTTCTGAGGACAAGTACGGTCTTTTTTTTTAATATTTATTATCTATTTGGCTGTGCTAAGCCTTATTTGAAGCATGTGGGATCTTCGATCTTCATGGCAACAAGCAGGATCTTTAGCTGAAGCATGTGGGATCCAGTTCCCCAACCAGGGCCAGAACCCCAGGCCCCCACATTAGGAGCACAGAGTCTTAGCCACTGGACCACCAGGGAAGTCCCCAAATATGGTCTTTAAACGGGCCAAGAGCGCAAAGGCACATGAACGCAGAACAGATTACAGACAGATTTAACAAAAATAACAACGGTCACCAAGACTGATGGCGGTCATCAGCTGGTAGTGTGGTACACACATTGAATTATAGTGCTGTACAACTGAATCTTACATAATAATAACAGTAAAGAGAATGGAAACCCCCAAAACAGACATGGTCAGGTAAAAACGGGCGCTGATTCAAGGGATAATATACAAAATGCTTTGGTTTAAAAGCAGAACAAAACTAACTAGTGATACCGTTACTCTTGAGAGTTGGGCAGAGTTTGGGACGAAGACCTTGAACGTGTAAGGCTGCCCTTTGCATGGACCTTCGCACAGGGAGCTCCTCCTCGCCTGTGTATGGCCAGCTGGGGACAGGACAGCCACAGCTCCCGGGACAGCTGTCCGACACAACAGTAATTTCCACATGTCACAGTATGAAAATAAAGTTTGGGAAGTAGTGGCTTAAACTCAAACTGTCCTGACCATTGCACAAAAGCTGAATAAATGTGTAACGAGGGGCAACAGTACATCGTAATCTCTTTTTGAAATGTTGGCACAGAAAAAAGCACACACCGTGTTATAGGTCAATACCATTGTTTCCGTTTTTATTTTTTCCTATCTGCACTCCCTCCCACACCCCACCCGTGAAATCTGAAGGTGTATTCCAGCAGCATTCAATGAAGCAAACCTCTGAACATAAATGTCAGCTCAGGGGCGTAAGGTTAAACTGTGGGAACAGGAGCAAAATCCGGAATCCCTGTGCCAATGCTAAACGTATTCAAAGTAAGTCTGACATAAATTCCACTTGATAAGAAAGAGACATACTTAAGTGTCAGTGGATGGAAAGTCTTCATAGAGTAGGAGCTTAGAGCTGATAAGGACCTTCTTTTATTATTTAAGTTTTTTATTGCACCTCACAGCACATGGGATCTTAGTTCCCTGACCCGGGATCAAACCTGCACCCCTGCATTGGAAGTGTGGAGTCTTAACCACTGGACCACCAGGGAACTCTGAAAAGACAATAAACTGAAGCCCAAATTACTCACTTAAGTTCACAAGCAGCTGAACTGGGGCCAGTCCCCAGCCGCCAACAACTGCACTTCCCGGCACACCTCCAGAGACCTCTTGCTAATAGCCTCTTTGAATCTCTCTAAAACCATAAAACAATGTCCAAGTACTTCCTGCTTTGCAGGAAAACTGAATCACTGGTTAATCTGCAACTAGCAAACCATTGTCAAGGCACCAGAAGTTAACCTCATGCCACTAATTAACCTTAAATTTGTGATATTTAAACACAATTTCCTTTATTAGTCAGTTCCTGTTTACATTTATGAATTAAAAAGAAGGCTTTGTCATTCTTGCACAGGATAGAAAACATGTTTAAAAGCAAACTATCACAGTCTTCTTTATATAGTTATGGGGGGGACACATATGTTAAGTATATCAAGATCTATGTATAGAAGCCATGTTTGTACCCTGTAAGAATGAAGACATCACTAATAAAATTCCCCTCCTTGTACTAAGAAAACAGTCCAGACAAAAGAGGCCCCATCCAAAAAGAGAATATGAGATTGGTGGAGAAGCAGAAAAATCAGCTACCAAGACAGGATCAACTGAATGAGGAAGAGGAAAAGACAGTATGTATCTCTGCATAAATTCTTTTTTTTAATATAAATTTATTTATTTTAATTGGAGGCTAATTACTTTATAATACTGTATTGGTTTTGCCATATATCAACATGAATCCACCACAGGTGTACATGTGTGCCCAATCCTGAACCCCCCTCCCACCTCCCTCCCCATACCATCCCTCTGGGTCATCCCAATGCACCAGCCCCAAGCATCCTGTACCATGCATCGAACCTGGACTGGCGATTCGTTTCTAATATATTATACATGTTTCCATGCCATTCTCCCAAATCATCCCACCTTCACCCTCTCCCACAGAGTCCAGAAGACTGTCCTATACATCTGTGTCTCTTTTGCTGTCTCGCATACAGGGTTATCGTTATCATCTTTCTAAAACCCATATATATGCGTATACTGTATTGGTGTTCTTCTTTCTGGCTCACTTCACTCTGTATACTAGGCTCCAGTTTTATCCACCTCATTAGAACTGATTCAAATGTATTTTTTTACGGCTGAGTAATACTCCATTGTGTATATGTACCACAGCTTTCTTATCCATTCGTCTGCTGATGGACATCTAGGTTGCTTCCATGTCCTGTTTTATCCACCTCATTAGAACTGATTCAAATGTATTTTTTTAACGGCTGAGTAATACTCCATTGTGTATATGTACCACAGCTTTCTTATCCATTCGTCTGCTGATGGACATCTAGGTTGCTTCCATGTCCCGGCTATTATAAACAGTGCTGCGATGAACATTGGGGTCTGCATAAATTCTTGTGTACTGAGAGCAACTTTATTTCAATAACCAGCAAGTGCCTAGACTCACAGGAGAAACATTAACGAAACAGAAACTTCTGTATCCATATTGGCTAAAGCTGTGCTGTGATATCAAGCAAACAAAACTCTTCAAATTTCTCTCACAAAGTTTCAACAAGAAAAATCTCAAAGTTCCTTTTCCAGAAAAAAAAAAGGGACCAGTGTTTTTATTCCTAGGCACTATAGTGTATGCCTTGGGTTAAGGTGAAACCCAAGAACACAAGGTCTGAGTCATTGGCAATGACATCTGAGTAGGTTCTTCATTTTGTTTCCTGCCACAAAGAAAATTCTGCAGGAACAAGGGTCACTTTTTGAACAATACTAAGGACAGTTTAAGGCAGAAGTAGGTTCCCCAGCCCCGACACGAAACCATAAAATTCCTTCACCTAAAACAGGCTTGTAATTAACGTAAGGACACAAACTTAAGTCCTGATGTCCAAATTTTAGAGTCCCTGGAAAGGAGGCTTCAGGTACCTACGTAACGTATAATGTGGGACTGTTTACTGAAATTAGAAACTGGGTCTGGGGCATTATCAGTAAAAGGTGGTAATTCTCAACTTCTATACATCTGTGTCTTTCCTGTGAATCTGCGGAGGAAAAACAGTAGGAGAGACAGGCTGTTTCCCCAGTCTCCCTTGAAATTCTTCACATTTATAACCATCACCTCTCATTACAGAAACACACACAGGCTTTCTTTCCCCCTCTTTACAAATATATCTACTCCTTCCTCCACTCTTTAGATAAAAAAATGGACAGAAATCAGATGATTCAAAATGTTCAGACACACCTAATACAAGCCTACAATGCACCTCACCCAGTCCAGGGATATTTGTGAGTTTACTCTGCACCAGATGGGGGGATTAAAAAAAAAAAAGAATGAATGAATCCTTATGGCACTCACTGTTCAACAGCAGCTGCCAACTGATACATCTTGACCTGCACAACTCAAAATCAATTTAAACTCAAAGAACAGTAGGGTGTAGGGAAGAAGACCACTGAACCAAGCACAGCCTTACTACTGCCCACCTAGTTTGCAGCATCCTAGCTGATTTCCCTGCTCTCAAAACCCCCTCCTTTTCAATGTATCCTGCGTTCAACTGTCAGATTCATTTCTACCTTTCAAGGAGTCTCCCTCCTGCTCAGAAGCTTCACAGACTCCTTCGATCACAGACTCACATCTAGATCAAACTCTTCTTCAGGTTAAAGTTCTTCTACAGGCTAGCTCCACTTACCTGTTCAACTCTGTTTCATGCCAATCCGTTTTAGAGGAGTAGGACACAAGCCTAGTTCCACTAACCCGTCTGGCAACTTTCATGTTCAGCAGTAACTGTTTCCTCTATCGTCAGCGCAGACCCATTCGCTTTCTGATATCCCTTTAAGGCTCAGGCATCATCCTTAACAAATGGCAGGTGTGTCCCAAGCTATTTTTATAGCGTTACTATCCCAACCAGACGTTCCTCTTCCCTGCCACCCCTTAGTGAAGTCAAAAAGTCTTGACTTCGTCAAGTCGCATGCAGTATGGGCATGGGGGTCCCAACGCTGCACTTTGTAAGAGAAGGGGAGGGTCTGGAGAGACTGCAAACGGCGGAGGAGGAAATGAAGGAAGGAGAAAAGGGAAGGGAAGGTTCCTGCTCTGTACTTTGTCTTCTCTTTGGAAGCCGGGCGGGGGGGGGGGGGAGTTTAAGGAGGAGGCTCCAAGAAATGAATTCTTGAAGGCGGCAGAAGAAACTCAAGGTGCTCGCTAGGAAGGAAATATAGGCCCCTGGGTAACGGAAGGGGCACCCCATCACCCCTGGGAGAGAAAGACTAGTTACAACGTGAAACAAAGAGGTTGGGAGTCAGGAGGTGAGGGGTGGAGAGGTTTCACTGATCCCGCATCTCCGAAGGTCGAGCCACAAGGAAAGGAGAAAAGACGCGAGGCGTCCCTCGGAGCAAGAGGGACAAGGTGGGCGCCTCAAGACGGCTCCGGGGCGAGCATTCACGGGGCATCTCTTCTACCAGGCGCGGGGGCGGGGAGGTGGTTTTGAATGGGGTCGTCTCTCAAAGGAAGAAACGGTTTCCCGAGAGAGGGATCTCTGAGAACGGAAACCCTGGGTCCGCAGAAACGTTAAAGCTTTGAGGCACCGGCATTCCGCAGTCCCAACCCGGCTTTTGCACACACTCACCGCGTCTCCTCCAAACGCCACCGCTCCAGCTGCAGCTACCGGCCGGCGCAGCCGCACTGAGCGCGCATCGCCCCCACGTGATGCGCCCCGGACCCCGCCCCGCCATGCCCACGTGACTCGCAGGGCCCGCCCACCCGTCCTCCCGCGGGCCCTTTCGTTGCCCTCCTCTGGGCGTGGCCATGCCTCGCCCCTCCCTTCTCGGCAAGATGGCGGCGCCCGGCTGTAGCGCGACCGGCCTCTGGGTCCGGGGCTCCGGGCAGTGTCTCGGGAGTCTTTTCACCCTCTGCTCAAAACCACTTTGTTCCGCTGCTGCTGCTGCTGCCTCTCGGCCCCTGGATGCTCAGCGATTAGCAGAGAGACTCCGGGCCCAGAAACAGCAACAAAAGACGAAGGAGCCGGTGAGTCCAGAAGGACCACAACTCCCAAGAGGCAGTGCGCTCACTGGGTGGGGGAGGGAGGTAGGCGGGTCCTCTGACACCTGTCAGGTAAATGTCGAGGGCTTGTGGTGGTAGAACTGGGAGAAAGCAAAGGGGACAGCTAAGCAGGGTGCGGGATCTTCCTGTGGGCTGGGTCTTTGGCTCCTGCCGACTCCAGCCTTAAGCCCTACTTGAGTACCAGTGGGACAGACACGCACCCCTGCTCTCAAATTACTCGAGGAAGGCGCTCATCTAGTGCAGAGATACGGGCATTCCCTTCCCAAATTCTCACCCAGATTTAGTGAAAGACCTCCTCACCGGACATTGCCCGTCTCTCCTCTCCCCCTAGGCGCCCACAAACCCTGTTCAGCGGAGAGTGCGAGAACTAGTGCGGTTCACAGAGCAGCTGCAGCGCGTCCACCCCAACGTGCTGGCTAAGGCGCTGAGCCGGGGAATTGTCCATCAGGACAAGGACCTTGTGGTTATCAATAAGCCCTACGGTCTCCCTGTGCATGGTGAGGAGCACGTGGCGGGGAAGGGGGAGGGGCGCTGCTGCTTTCTGCTACAAGGAAGGGCAACTCTGACATTACTCCTGGGGCTTTCTGAAGCTTTGCTTTCAGAGTAATTAAACTTTTGTAAGGATACTAACCTATGTAAGGCACCAGAGAGGACACAGAGGTAAATAAGATGGTCCCCATCTTCCAAGCATCTGGCAGCCAGCGGTATGGAATTTGCTGTGCCAGCCTCCACCACGGAAGGCTGTGTAGTTCCTGTCTTCAAATTATGATCCATCAAAATTGGGAAAAAGGACATAACGTGTGTTAGTGTATAACTAGCAAAACCCCAGGGCACCTCGACCTTAATAGACACCCTGATGTTTTTTATTTTCAGAGATAGCTGGAATGAGTCAGGAAAGATTGATAGAAAAAAAATGCATTTGTGGAAGGGGTTTTGCTGGAGGGAAAGGCATGTTTTAGCTAGAAGTACAAATGCTTTGGGAGGGAGATACAGAGATGGTTGTACATGAAAACAAGGAATTAAGTTAGACATTGCCTAGTGCTTTGTGTGTATTTTTCTCTCTTGATCCTTCCATTAAGTTTCTTGCCTTTTCATTCCCCAAGAAGTAATTATTATCCTGATATTTACATTTTGTAGATAAGGAAACTAAAAGTTGAAAAGGTTAAGTAATCTGTCTAAGGTCAGTGGCTAGTTAGGAGGCTCCATAGAGTGGAACCCAGGAATGCCCATCCTTTCAACTCCTCGGTAATACCTCAGGAGGGCCCTATGGTCTTGCATGTCTCACTAGGGTTTACTTGGCAGATTCTCAAGCCTGTGTTTATATAGTGAAATATCTGACCTCCTCATTTTGGTTGCTAATTTTAGTTTGAGTACATAAGTACCTTTAAAAAATTGTTTATGTCTGAGGAGAAAGCCACATACCTTGGGATCTTGTTTCTTAAACTTTATTATGCATATAAGTCACTTGAGCGTTTTGTTAAAATGCAGAGTTTGATTCATTATCTGGGTTGAGGGGCCTGAGATTCCTTTCTAGCAGGTTCCCTGGGCGTACCAACACGTTGCTAGTCCCTGGACCACACTTCAGTTTTACTGCCCTCAAGAGCATCTGCTGTTAATCCAGTAATCTGCTTTTCCCAAGTCGAGGTCTTTGATGGGATCTTTCCCTGGCCACTCAGATCTGTGGCTCTTTCCTTCTCAGGTGGCCCGGGGGTCAAGCTCTGCATCAGTGATGTACTGCCTGTCCTGGCAAAGATACTTCACGGCCCCAAGGCAAAGCCGCTGCACCTGTGCCATCGGCTGGACAAGGAGACCACAGGTGTGATGGTGTTGGCTTGGGAAAAAGAAGTGGCGCATCAAGTCCAAGAGCTGTTTAGAACCCGTCAGGTGACAAAGAAGTACTGGTACGAAACCTGTCTATAGCGGTCGAGGTGGTGTACGCCCTCTTTCATTTCTTCAGCTCTTCTTACGTCAGGAATCCCTGGTGACAGAAGGCACTGTCTTAGGATCTCTGGACATATAAAAATTATAGGAAATAGACTTAGTGCTTAGACTATTAGAGGCTGATAGTATAGTGGTTCCTAATTATGGCTGTACATAAAAATTATTAAAAATTAGTTATGCAAGTAATATGATTTGACTGTTGTGGTAAAATGTCAGACAACATGGATAAAACAAAAAAAAAAAAAAAAGTCCTGGAGAATTCACTCATTCTATTATTCTCGTTCCTTCCCTTGGGGTAGTTTGGTTTTTATTCCTGTGGAGCTTACTCGTCCTACTTACATACGTGTGTGATGCAGGTTCGATCCCTGAGTTGGGAAGAGCCGCTGAAGGAGGGCATAACAACCCACTCTAGTATTCTTGCCTAGGAAATCTCATGGACAGAGGAGCCTGGTGAGCTACAGTCCACAGGGTTGCAAAGAGCAGGACACGATGGAGTGACTGAGCACACTGATATGTATACTGTGTGTGTGTGTGTGTGTGTGTGCGCGCACGCGCATGTGTGTGACATTGTACAGTATACACTGTACTTTTCCGACTTAACTCTTTGTCTGTAGGCTCTTTCCACATTGGTGCATATAGCTGCTGCTGCTAAGTCGCTTCAGTCGTGTCTGACTCTGTGCGACACCATCGACGGCAGCCCTCCAGGCTCCCCCGTCCCTGGGATGCTCCAGGCAAGAACGCTGGAGTGGGTTGCCATTTCCTTCTCCAGTGCATGAAAGTGAAAAGTGAAAGTGAAGTCACTCAGTCGTCACCAACTCAGCAACCCCATGGACTGTAGCCCACCAGGCTCCTCCATCCATGGGATTTTCCAGGCAAGAGTACTGGAGTGGGGTGCCATCGCCTTCTCCATGGTGCATATAGGCTTACCTCAATTTTTGTTTATTTGGCTGTGCTGGGTCTTAATTGCAGTGTGTGGGATCTTTGATCTTCACTGTGGCATGTGGAGTCTTCAGTTGCAGCATAGGAACTCTGAATTGTGGCATGTGGGATCTATTTCCCTGACGAGGGATCGAACCCAGGCCCCCGCCATCGGACGACCAGAGAAGTCCCAATCTTAGGGTTTTTTTTTTAATAAATTGTTCTTCAGAGAGGTGAGGGTGTCATATATACAGGATGTCACATTGTACTCTGCCCCTTCCATTCTCCATCTGTAGAGAGTGCTGCCACTTAGAAAGACAAGTCTTTACTATAAGGATTGTTTGCCTATTTCAAACTATCTTTTCCCTCTTGGTTCTGATTTCTCATTCTTTTACATTTTTAAAAAAATAATTTATTTTTTAATTGAAGGATAATTGCTTTACAGAATTTTGTTGTTTTCTGTCAAACCTCAACATGAATCAGCCATAGGTACACGTATATCCCCTCCCTCCTGAACCTCCCTCCCATCTCCGTCCCCATCCCACCCCTCTAGGTTGATACAGAGCCCCTGTTTGAGTTTCCTGAGACATAAAGCAAATTCCCATTGGCTATCTGTTTTACATATGGTAATGTCAGTTTCCTTGTTACTCTCTCCATACATCTCACCCTCTCCTCCCCTCTCCCCATGTCCATAAGTCTATTCTCTATGTCTGTTTCTCCACTGCTGTCCTGCAAATAAATGCTTCGGTACCATCTTCTTAGATTCTGTATATATGTGTTAGTGTGTGATATTTATCTTTCCCTTTCTGACTTACTTCACTCTGTATAATAGGCTCTAGGTTCATCCACCTCATTAGAACTGACTCAAAGGCATTCCTTTTTATAGCTGAGTAGCATTCCATTGTTTATGTGTACTACAACTTCTTTATCCGTTCATCTCTCGATGGACATCTAGGTTGCTTCCATGTTCTAGGTATTGTAAATAGTGCTGCAGTGAACAGTGGGATATATGTGTCTTTTTCAATTTTGCCAACCTTAGTTTTTTTACAGAAGAAAGGTACATGAGCAAAAACGAAACCACTCCTATCCCCCATCTACTCAATTTCCTGTTCCTGAAGCAGTTACTGTTGCTAGTGTCTTGTGTAAACTTGTAGAGTTATGTGGGATATGCATATGCAGATGATTGTATGGCAGCATATTTTGCATTGCTTTGCGACCTGCTTTTTTCACTTGGACAGTATATCTTGGAGGGCCTTTTGTGTTGCACAGTTAGAGCTGTCTGCTTTTCAATGGCTTTATTGTATGTATTTGTTGTGTGGATATATCATAACTTCCTTATTGATGTTTAGGTAGTTTTCAATTTTTCAAAGCCTCTTGCAACGAATATGTGAGTATATCCTTAGGACAAATGCCCAGAAATGGAATTGCTGGGTTGAAGGGTGCACACTTTATAAAATTTGAATAGTTACTACCCAAGTTGCTCTCCAAAATGATGCTGCTGGTGCTGCTAAGTCACTTCAGTCGAATCCGACTCTGTGCGACCCCATAGACGGCAGCCCACCAGGCTCCCGCATCCCTGGGATTCTCCAGGCAAGAACACTGGAATGGGTTGCCATTTCCTTCTCCAATGCAGGAAAGTGAAAAGTGAAAGTGAAATCGCTTAGTCATGTCAGACTCTTAGCGACCCCATGGACCGCAGCTTACCAGGTTCCTCCATCCATAGGATTTTCTAGGCAAGAGTATTGGAGTGGGGTGCCATTGCCTTCTCCACCAAAATGATGATGTCAGTTTTTATTCCCACTAGCAGTGATGAGTATCCACTTCCCATTATGCCTGACCAATTCATTTTTAAAAGGTTTGCCACTCTGATGGGTAAAAAATATATATATTTTATTTTCTGTTTCCCTGTTAATTAGTGATGTTGGCTGGGTTTGTATGTGTGTGTGTGTGTGTGTGTGTGTGTTTATCAGCAGTTTGAGTTTTCCTTTCTGTGAACAGACTGTTTTCTTTTGCCTGTGTTTTATAAGGTTATTATTTTCTTTTTGATTGGTGAGCATTCTTTTCATATTTTGGATGTTAGTCCTTTTTGTATTATAGATTTTGAAGTTGCTTTGCTATCTTGGGAACCTTAAAAAAAATCCATATGCTTGAGACCCACCCACAGAGGTTCTGATTCATAAGTCTGGTGGGTGTGAGGTTGAGGTATCTGTATCTTTAAAAAGCTCCACAAATGACTCTGATGAGGAATGAAGTTTTAAGAATCACCTCAATGAGAGATGACAGGTAATGGAGCAAGTTTAGCATGGTAGCTAAATGCTCAGAAAGATCTGTGTTCAGCTCTCACCTGTGTTATTTACCAGTGTGAGACTTTAGGTAAATTATTGAGCCTTTCTTACTAGATTTGGGATTCTTTGAGAGCAAGGATTTTTTTTTCTTTTCTTTCTTTCCTTTTTTTTGGTTGGGGCATGCGGTGCACACAGCATGGCTTAGGGAATTTTCCCAACCAGGGTTTGAACCCAGGCCCCCTGCAGTGGAAGCACAGAGTCTCAACCACTGGGTGGCCAGGGAGGTCTGACCAGTAGGGACTTTTGTCTTATTCATCCATATAAAACCAGTGCCTACCTAAATCAGTGCCTGTTTACATTCAGTGAACATTTATTGGCTGAACATTTTTGAGCAGGGGCATTAGGTCATTAGGAAGGGTCATCTAGTGGTGATAAATCAGTGTAAGTATGGTAAAATGCATCAGACAGCAGTCTAAGCTGCTACCAACCTGCAGCTGGGTGTCCAGAGTGTGAGATGTTATATCCGAGAGGGCTTCTGACTCCTGGGCCAGCAATTCTGTGTTAGGCTGATTGACCTGGAGGAGGTTTAAACGTAAGGACAAATCAGAGTCTTCTACCTGTCTGCGGTGTGATGGGCTTCCAGCAAGGGAAGTTGGGAGTGAGTTACTGAACTGTGTTTGGGGTCCCTGTGACTTTTAGAGCACATTTCCTCCCTGTTTTATCTACCTGGCAAATAGAGCCGGAGCAGTCCTATGAATTTTCCATTCAGTTCATTTTATTTATTCATTTCTTTCCTATGCAACTTGAACTTACCATCTTTTATCCTTTAAAAAAGAAAGATATAAAAGATACAAAACTATATTATCCCCCTTTAAAATGAAACTGCCCATACTCACTTTTAAAGGCTGGATGAAAGACCATGTTACTAATATAATTGTTTTTGTTTGTTTTCCTGCTTTTCCCCCCAGTATTCTGCAATCGGCATATTTACTTTAGTAGCAGAAAAGATAGGTTTGTAAGAATAGTGACAGCTGTCGGGCTAAGCGCTATACCAAGAGATTATTTGGGACCCTCTGACCCTCAGAACTCACTATAGTAGTGCAGAAAGTCCACCATGAAACCTCTAAGTAGCCAAATAACCAAGGAGCACTTCCCTCATCTTTACGGCTCAGGCAGGGTTTGTGTGTCCCCCCAGGGCCATCACTGTGCGTGTCCCGGTGCCTGAAGCGGGAGTCGTGGACATCCCCATCGTCGAGAAGGAGGCGCAGGGCCAGCAGCTTCACCACAAGGTGGGTGGGCGAGCACCTCTGGAGGGACGGGTTTTCTGCTCGTCCCTTGAAGTCACGTCTCGATTTCTTTGGCTGCAGATGACACTGTCCCCGAGCTACCGCGTGGATGCTGGGAAGATGGTGAGGGTTCGGAGCAGCCGGGACGCACGGCTGGCAGTGACTCAGTACCGGGTGCTGAGCAGCAGCCTGTCCGCCGCCCTCTTGGAGCTCCAGCCTATTACCGGTGAGGGTGCTGTTCTGTAGTGGGTGGCAGAGCCGCGGGGCTCCTCAGGGCTTCACGCAGGGCCTCGTGCTGGGCCCCGCCCTGCCTCTGAGCCCCCAGTATTATGAGGTGCTGAGGTTGTACCAGAGTGTGCTTCCGATGCTGATCCAAGGCTGGGAGCTCTCATGGGGACGGGATTGTGAAAAATAGTAGCATAAGGATGTGAACAGTTTGCTTACGTTTATTTAAAAATTTGCAAGCGGGTTCCTCAAAAAGATGTCTGTCCACCAAAAAGATGTCTGTCCACCGCTGTTTATAGCAGCGCTATACATAGTAGCCAAAAGGTGAACACAACCCACATGTCCATCGGCAGATGATTGGAAGGACACGGTGGTACTTCATGCAGTGAAATATTACTCAGCCATAGAAAGGAAGCAGGTTCTGACATGTGCTTCAGCTGGATCAAACCTTACAGACACTACGCTAAATTAAAGAAGCCCAGCACAAAAGGGCACACACTGTTTGAGTCCACTTAGGTGAGATACCTAGAGTTGTCAGTTTCATGGAGACGGATAGCAGAGTGGTGGATACAGGGGCTGGAGGGAGGAGCGGGTGGGGAGTTGCGGTTTATGGGGACAGGGTTTCAGTTTGGGGCGAAAGGGTTCTGGAGATGGACAGTGGTGATGGTTCCAGAGCAGTGTGAATGTACTTAATGCCACTGAACTGAACACTTAAAAAGGATTAAAATGGTAAACTTGGGACTTCCCTGGTGGTCCGGTGGTTAGGACTTCGAGCTTCCACTGCAGGAGCACAGATTCCATGCCTGGTTGGGGAACTTAGGTCCTACATGCGGTGCTGTGCAGCCTTTAAAAAAAGCGAGAATTCCTAATGAACTACTTTCAAATTCTGTTTTTAAAAAAAAGTTAAAATTTTATGTATATTTTGCCATAATATAAAAATAAATGTGCCAAGTAGTACTATTTAATGTTATACGATAAAGTTATTTCTTAAAAAAGCAAAAAGCGTGGCAGTGATAGACCTCAAGTTGATCGGAGTGGTTATGTGTGGTGGAAAGGGAACTGTGATGGGGAAGGGTACTTAGAGGCTTAACGGTATTATTTCCTAATAGCTTATCATTTGTTATATTATCCTTTACACTTCATTGTAGTTGGGGTTTTGCCAATTTTACTGTGCTTTGATTTAATATGATTAGAAGCAGATGCCGCCAGTGGTATCGTTTTATAGCTAATGACAAGTCTCCTCCCTTTCCCTTTTTAAAGGAATAAAACATCAGCTTCGCGTTCACCTGTCTTTTGGGTTGGATTGCCCAGTCCTTGGTGATCACAAGTACTCAGACTGGAACAGGCTGGCCCCGCAGGTAATATCTTTTTGACCCAAGATGCAACAGAATAAGGGAGAAAACTTACGCTTTCCCCTTGTTAAATCCCTAAAGTCACTTGCAGCAAAGGCATGTTGATGGTTTTCAGACACAGCACCCTGCCAGCTGGGCTCCCCTGGTGTCTCAGCAGTAAAGAATCCACCTGCGGTGGAGACATGGGGGTGACGGGTTCAGTCTCTGGTTCAGAAAGATCCCCTGGAGGAGAGCCTGGCAACCCACTCCAGTATTCTTCCCTGGCGAATCCCATGGACAGAGAAGCCTGGCGGGCTACAGTCCATGGGGTCACAAAGAGTCTGACACGACTAAGCAACTAAACAACAGTAATCCTCCGGCTAGCTCTTTAGGTCAGGGAGAAATTCAGAAGCAGACAGGAGACTTTCTGAAGGCTCAAAGCAGCCTTTCATGCTATTGATAAAGAGCCTTGGTGGAAACTTGTTTTTCACTGTTAGAGCTCATTCTCTCGGAAAGCCAGAGAACTGGCCAAAGAGCGCTTTCCCAGTGTGGTGGGTTTTCTGTCACGTGGGTTCTGAACCCTTCCTAGAGACGGTCCAGAAGCAGGCTGTCCCTCACTGTCATCCTGGGGGGTCAGTGATGGGGCCCGGAAGTGGAAGTCTTCTACCCCTGGCTGCTGGTCAGAGGCGCCGCCGGCCCGGCTCTCACAAGCTCTTTCCTTTGTGCAGAAACTGTCTGCCGGGATCCTGAAGAAGCTGGGGCTGCAGCAGTCCAAGGCCCGCCACCTCCCCCTGCACCTGCACGCCTGCCAGCTGACCCTGCCTGCCCTGCAGCCCCAGAAGGAAGAACTCACCTTGCTCTGCAGGCCTCCTCGCTACTTTGTCAACTCCCTGCGCCGTCTGGGCTTAAAGATGCCGAGTCGGGACCACAGTGCGGACGAGGAAGCTGCACAGCCAGGAGCCCAGTGAAGACAGTCGGGCAGTCTGCCCTGAATTCTTCACTTTGTTTAAGGGACTCTGCCAACTTCTCACCGGGGCCAGACTCCAGAAGAGCCAGGTGTGAAGAGTTGGAGAAACCGCTGCTTCGGGGCTTTTGCTGGAGGCTAGCATCTGTTTCCCACCACTCTGGTCACACTCTGGGAAAACCAGCAGGCAGCTTCCCTGCCTCCAAGTCAACAGGAGTCCAGGATCAGGAGAGCGGAAGCCCGGGACTGCTGATCCGGCATGGCTTTTACCCAGCAATGAAGCACTTGACCTATTAGGACGGTTCCTGTGGTTGGAGAGAACGTGATGGTTATCTAGCTCAGAGAGGGATTCAGGAGCAGTTTCTGTCCTCATGGAGTCACAGGACCGCTCAGCAAAGCCTTTCTGCTTGATTTGTTCAGTCCCAGATTTTTAAAAATATTATTATTGGAGTTTGATTACTTTACAATGTTGTATTAGTTTCTGCTGTGGCACCAACTGAATCAGCTGTGTGCATACATACATCCCCTCCCTCTTGAGCCTCCCACCCTCCCACCCACCCCTCCAGGTCATCGCAGAGCGCCGAGCTGAGCTCCCCGTGCTACACAACTGCCTCCCGCTAGCCATCTACATTTTCCAGATGGTAATGTACAGATGTCAGTGCCACTTCCCAGCTCGTCCCACTCTCTCCTTCCCACCCCATTTCTACATGTCCACCCTCTACATCTTCATCTCCATTCCTGCCAGGCAAATAGGATCAGCTGTGCCATTTTTCTAGGTTCTATCTATAGGCATTAATACACGATATTTGTTTTCCTCTTTCTGATTTCATTCTGTATGACAGTCTCTAGGTCCATCCACATCATTACAAACAACCCAGTTTCTTTCATTTTCTTTCATTTTTATGTGTAATATTCCGTTGTATATATGTACACATCTTTATCCATTCATCTGTTGATGGACCAGTCGCAGATTCTGTAGACAGTGAGTGGTCAAGGATTCTCGCCTGGCTCAGCCCAGGAGCCTTGCTATGCGAGTGATCGTGGAGCCTGTGAAGGGGTGTTGAGTGAGCAAGGAAAGCAGGTGTAAACGACGGGCAGCTAACAAAAGCAAGTAGAGCGGGCAGGGTGCTAGGCCGTGGAGGGAGCCTCAATGGGAGCACCCGTCACCTAAAGAGGGCGGCAGTTAGCTCCAGCGGAGTGTCTCTCCGGGGGAACAGATTTCATAAGTTTTTTCAGAGTGAGGAAACCCAGCCATTCATGTGAAATCTGCCAGCATCTCACTAGCTAAGTCAGAATTCAGTTAGCTTGGATAGACTGCTGCTGTTGCTGCTGCTAAGTCGCTTCAGTCGTGTCCAACTCTGTGCGACCCCATGGACTGCAGCCCACCAGGCTCCTCCGTCCATGGGATTTTCCAGGCAAGAGTGCTGGAGTGGGGCGCCATCGCCTTCTCCAGTTGGATAGGCTAGCAGATCATATTTGCAGGTTGGGTTTCATCTGCAGGCTGTCTGTTTGCAGTCTATGTTTAAAGACTGGTGTAGATGTTTGGGAAAGGGCCATCTTGAGAGTTCTGCATCAGTGGTTGACGTTTTAGCTTCATGTAGCATCTGTCCGTCTATGGGGTCACACAGAGTCGGACACGACTGAAGTGACTTAGCAGCAGCAGCTGCAGCATCTGCCCTTTCTAGATTAGGGGATGGCTCTGGTTACTCTGTAAACGCTGTAGTTAGTGTTGTGAAGGAGCTGCCATTTCTCAAATCTTCATTGTTTCAGAAGCAAGCCTGTCCTTGGGTCTCAGGCGGCTGAGCCAAGCACCACTTGGAGGAAAATGACTTTAACCGCTCCTCTTAATGGTCCGGCTCGCTCCTGTCTGGTTTTTTGCAACAGTACAATCTTGGAAACAAATACACCTCATGTTACCTTGGCTGAGCTGAGAAAACTCGGAATGACGGCAGAGTTGGGGAGGGACCCCATTAGGTGCTCTCTCTCTGTTGAAAACAACTTTCTAAACCCACTTTCCTGTTGGCATAATACTGTTACCCTGCACCATGGACTTAACTTTAGAAGCACAGATGAGGTCACTGTGTGTGTGCTCCGCAGCAAGAGAAGCCACCGCAGTGAGAAGCCCTCACATCACAACCAGAGGGGCCCTCACTCGCCGCAACTAGAGAAAGCCCTCGCACAGCAACCAAAACGCAGTGCATCTAAAAATAAGTTAATTAAAACATTTTTTTAATATAGTGTTTTTTAAAAATTTGTCAAGGTGCCAGGTTTGGGGGTAGCATTTCCTCAACCCCATCACCAAATAGCTGCAAAGTCAGGGGTTCCCATTACCTTCTCAGACTTGATAATCCTCTAGAACAACTCTCAAAACTCAGCTCTACTTGCTATTGCAGTTTTTATTACGGCAATAAAAGAGGAGGCTCATGGGGTGGAGGTCTGAGAGGGTCCCAGACACGAAGCTACCTGGCCCCTCCCTGGGGATTCAGGACTACCGCCGTCCAGGTGCACAGAGGGTGCCAACCACAAAGGTCACATAAGCTTCAATGCCTGGAGTCTTTATTGGGGTTTCATCGTGTCAGCAAGATTGATTAGATCACTGGTTATTGAACTCAGTCCAACTCTCCATCTCTAATCACATGATTGGTCTATTGACATACCATCGACAGGCCTGCACCCTGACACTCCCCAGGGGTTATACAAACTGTCAGGACCCATCCTAAGTAACAAAGACACTCCTATCATTCCAAAGATTTAAAGGCTTCCTCTCAGGAGGCAGGGACAAAAGCCAGGCAAATTCCTTACTACACAACACCGTTTGCCCCTTGCACTCCTATTCTGGAGTCATCCCCAATTCCTAGATAGGGACCCCTTCACCTTTCGGCCTCCTTGGTGGCTGTCTGTGTATACGCCTCCATCAGCTAGAGCCTTAAGGTTCTCTTGGATCAGTGGCCTTGAAATATTTCTGTTCACTTACTTTCTCGCACCCTACTTGGCACACCCTTATCTGCTGTGATCCAGGGCAGTGAGAATGGGGTTTTAATCAATTCCTGATTACCTGGGAGGGTGAAATTCTGCTTTCCTGGGGATGTTCTTTGCTGCGCTCCCAGTCACAATAAACTGTTCTCAGTCATGTCCAATTCTTTGCTACTCCATGGACTGTAGCCCGCCAGGCTCCTCTGTCCGTGGAATTTCCCAGGCAAGACTGCTGGAGTGAGTTGCCATTTCATCCTCCAGGGCATCTTCTTCACCCAGAGGTGGAACCTGAGTCTTCTGCCTCTTTCCTTGCATGAGGATTCTTTACCACTTAACCATCAGGGAAGCCTTGGGGGCCACGGTAAAGAGCCTCCAAATACTGCTGGGAAGGATGGTTAGAGCTGAGTGGGGGTTGGTACGGGTGGGCAAGGGGGAGGATCTAGGGTGACTCCCGGGGAGCCTATCCTGAGTAGCAGGGTAGATGAGGTGGGTTACAGTAAATGGGGGAGGAAGAGGTTTGGGGGGCCCCTCCCAAGCCTGCGTCAGTGCTGTCATACAGCCGTGTGTCCAGAGGGGCCCTGGGGGAGGGCAGTTACCCCGTGTGCCCTCAGCACCGAACAGTGCTCGTCACCCCACACTTCCTGCTGCGTATCCTAATCATCCCCTGTAATTACACCTGTCTCCTACCTTCTCATGGGCAGGCATGGTGGTTTCCTCTTTGGCCCCCAAGCCCTGTACCTGTAAACTAAGGTGACTACTGAACAGTAAGGCGGTCCCCCGACTCTGGTAGCTCTCAGGCTCTGGATTTAGATGCGCTTTCTGTTCAAGTGATGGCTCTGATAGTTATTGGCTGACTTCGGATAATTAATTTAATTTGAGCCTCAGTTCGAGCACCTGCAAAATGGGCATAATAACAGTACCTCTATGACACAGATATTTTGAACGATTAATTGAAACAATTCATGTTAAGTTCCCAGAAGAGTTCCTGACAGATGGCAAGGACCCAATTAATGTAATAATAGGTTGTTTGTGTGTGTGCTCCATCGCTAAATTGTATCTGATTCTTTGTAATCCCCTGGACTGTAGCTCATCACACTTCTCTGTCCATGGAATTCTCCAGGCAAGAATACCAGAGCGGGTTGCCATTTTCTTCTCCAGGGGATCTTCCTGACCCCGGCATCGAACCTGTGTCTCCTGCATTGGCAGGCAGATTCTTTGCTACTGAACCACCTGGGAATCCGGTAATGTTAGGTTCAGTTCAGTTCAGTTCAGCCGCTCAGTCGTGTCTGACTCTTTGCGACCCCATGAATCGCAGCACGCCAGGCCTCCCTGTCCATCACCAACTCCCGGAGTTCACTCAGACTCAAGTCCATCGAGTCGGTGATGCCATCCAGCCATCTCATCCTCGGTCGTCCCCTTCTCCTCCTGCCCCCAATCTCTCCCAGCATCAGAGTCTTTTCCAATGAGTCAACTCTCCGCATGAGGTGGCCAAAGTACTGGAGTTTCAGCTTCAGCATCATCCCTTCCAAAGAAATCCCAGGGTTGATCTCCTTCAGAATGGAAGGATCTGGTTGGATCTCCTTGCAGTCCAAGGGACTCTCAAGAGTCTTCACCAACAACACAGTTCAAAAGCATCAATTCTTTGGCGCTCAGCCTTCTTCACAGTCCAACTCTCACATCCATACATAACCACAGGAAAAACCATAGCCTTGACTAGACGGACCTTAGTCGGCAAAGTAATGTCTCTGCTTTTGAATATACTATCTAGGTTGATCATAACTTTTCTTCCAAGGAGTAAGCGCCTTTTAATTTCATGGCTGCAATCACCATCTGCAGTGATTTTGGAGCCCAAAAAAATAAAGTCTGACACTGTTTCCACTGTTTCCCCATCTATTTCCCATGAAGTGATGGGACCGGATGCCATGATCTTTGTTTTGTGTATGTTGAGCTTTAGGTTAAAGCAGGTTAAATTTGCCATTTTTATTGAGCTAGTATTCACATGCTATAAAATTCACCCATTTAAAGTGTAGAATTCAGTGGCTTTAGTACATTCCTAGAATTGGGCAATTAGCACCCCAATCTAATTTCAGAATAATTTAATTCTCACAAAAAAGAATATCCATTTTTAAATTAATGTATCTCCTTTTATATGTTGTGCTTTTGATGTCACATATTTAAAAATTGCCTAATCCAAGTTCAGAGATTTACCTATTTTTCCCCTCTTAATAGTTTTCTAGGTTTAGCGCTTACATTTTGGGACTATCAGTTCAGTTCAGTTCATTCGCTCAGTTGTGTCTGACTCTGTGAGACCCCATGGACTGTAGCACGACAGGCCTCCCTGTCCATCACCAACTCCCGGAGGAGTTTACTCAGACTCAAGTCCATTGAGTCAGTGATGCCATCCAACCATCTCATCCTCTGTTGTCCCCTTCTCCTCCTGCCTTCAGTCTTCCCCAGCATCAGGGTCTTTTCAAATGAGTCAGTTCTTCACATCAGGTGGCCAAAGTATTGGAGTTTCAGCTTCAGCATCAGTCCTTCCAATGAATATTCAGGACTGAATTCCTTTCCATTTAAAATTAACTTTTGAGTATGATGTATTAAGGTATTTAGCTTTGCATGTGCATAGCCAATGGTCCCAGCATCATTTGCTGAAAAGATTTTTTTTTAAGGATCCACATATTTGTTGTTGATGTGGACCATTTTTAAAGTCTATTGAATTTGTTACAGTATTATTTCTGTTTTATGTTTTGTTTTCTGGGGTGTGAAGCTTGTGAGATCTTAGCTCCCTGAACAGGGATCAACTCATACACCCTGGAGATCTTAGCTCCCTGAACAGGGATCAACTCTCACACCCTGGACGTGAAGACAAAGATGAAGCCTTAACCACTGGACTGTCAGGGAAGTCCCCTGAAAAGATTATTCTTTCTCCCGTGAAACTGTTTTGGTAAACTGCCGTTTTTGAAGGTCAGTTCAGTTCAGTTGCTCGGTCGTGTCCAGCTCCTTGGGACCCCATGGCCTGCAGCGCACCTAGGCCTTCCCTGCCCATCACCAGCTCCCGGAGCCTACTCAGACTCGTGTCCATCGAGCCGGTGAAGCCATCCAGGCATCTCATCCTCTGCCGTCCCCCTCTCCCACCTTCAGTCTTTCCCAGCATCAGGGTCTTTTCAAATGAGTCAGTACTTCGCATCAGGTGGCCAAAGTGTTGGAGCTTCAGTATCAGTCCTTCCAATGAATATTCATTACTGACTTCCTTTAGGATTTATAGTTAATTTTATTGGGTAAGATTTAGTTTTATTACAGTATTCATATGAAAGAAGCAAAATGAGGAGTAATTGCAATTTCTCGTCCTACTACCAGATGGCAGCAGTCTCCCAGATTTATTCTCCCTTTCTGGCCTGAAAGTGGGAACAGGTTTTAATCAAGCATCTTCCACAACAGCGTTTCCTGTTTGCCTCTAACCTCCAGATACTCTTGACATCGGCTTCCCCAGCATTGTAAATCTCAGGCTTTTTATTTTTTAAGTCAGTTTCAAATGTAAATTTTTCTGTTCTCTGGTGGAGAGAGAGACAGTGGAGGGAGGTCATGGTTTAGGCTCCCCAAGTGTATTCACCCTAGAATGAGACTCATAAACACTCAGTTATAAGAGGACTACAAGTTCACTACAGACATGTGGAAAGTATAATCAAGCTGCTCTCAGTTATGGAAAAGCCCAGAGAGGAGTACATCTTAGGTGGGACACACAGTGACACCCAGCCCCACAGCGGGAGCCCTGCCTCATCAGTCCCAGGTCTGTGTTATGGGCCCACCTGTAGCACCAGGGGAGAAGCGTGAGAGAGAAGTGAAAGAGTAGGAATCTGAAAGGCCCACCTTCCTTTCGGGAATAAACACCTTCTGCTCTGACTCCCTGGCCTCTCTTGCTGGTTTCTCAAAGTATTAGCAGTTCTGAGTTCCCTAAACCTACCCGGGAGGGGTCTTGCTACTTCTTCACCCCACCACCTCCAGGCTTCCCAACTGTACACAGGGTTGAAGGGCCACCTTTGTCTGCCTCCCAGATCGCCTAGAGACAGCTGAATTTACCTGTGAATTCTGTTAACAGGACCCCTTCCATATTAGGCATGCTCCATTCATTTATAAGTCATGGCTGTGCTCAATTTTTCACTGTTTAAAATAAAAGCCTAATGGAAATATTCATTTACCCACCACATGGTTGCAGAGCTCAGCTGAAATGTCAAGCATGCTTAGCAGTTGGCTGCTTTTATTTTGGCCCAATGCATCGTAGTAAAAAATTGCAGTCTCTTTGTTGATCGGAAGCACTCAGTGATATGGATAATTAGTGATTAGTATGATTTTGACTAATAAAAGCAGGCTGATAAAATGTGATTTGGTAAATAATGGGGGGAAATAAAGATGGCAGGTTTGGAAGTTGGGGCTGCACTGATGAGCTTCAGGTAGCCGACACGTGTGAGAGGCTGCTGCCCCTCCTTTCTTCCCTGCCACCATTACTCCCCACAGCCTTTCTGAAATGGTTTTCAGAGTCCTCAGGCTCCTGCCTCTTCCACACCTCCCACCTGCATCTGTGGGCCCTGAACCCCAGCATCAGAGCAGACCGTGTACCCCCTTTCCCCAACACCTGCTGACCAGTCTGTCCCGGGGCGAGTGTGGATGCAGGAGCGGGAGGCAGGGAGCCCCAGGCACCAGCTCTGATTGTGGGCAGGGGCTGTGCTAACCCGGAGCCCGTCTCTCAACACTCTGGGAGCTATTACCATCTGTCCATCAGCAGCTTCAAGGAGCCAGGAGCCATGACCTGGACCATTCAGGGAGCGAGCGAAGGGATGGGTCCCCACTTTGATGTGAGCAACAGGGTCAGAGAGGGAGCAGGAGGTGAGGGCCAGGCCCGGGCTGCAGGCAGCAATCTCCTCTCCAGCTCGGCTTCCACGGTGAGGCCAGCTCGCCTTCATCGCCCTTTTCCCGTCTCCCTGCTTTGGGGCCATGTCTCCACATGAGCCTCTGGGCTGCTCTGGGCTCCTGGTCCCACTCCTCCAGCCTGTGTCCCAATTGTGGGCCCATCATTACCTCTCCGCACACCCTCCCTGGAGGGGGAGTGAGGCAGTGGGAGGGCGGGGGCGGGGGGGCCAAACCAGCTTGATTCTAAGGGGCAGGTGGTGACTGCTTCCTATAGGAAGCACGGGATCTGAAAATCAGAGGAGAGAACCTTCCCTTCGGAACCAGGAACCACAGAGCTGGGAGGGGCCTCCGCCTTCAGCTACACTCCTCGCAGGCCATGCCCAGCCTGGCCCTACATGCTTGCACTCAAGGGGCACTACCTCCTGAGCTTCCCACGCTCACTGGTGGGGGGAGGAGATGGGAGAACAGGGAGGGAGGGAGATGGAGGGCAGAAGGACAAACAGAGGGAGAGAGCCATGGGTTCCCCAGGATGTGGCCTGAGCTACACACACACACACACACACACCTCCTATAGCCAGGCCTGAATGGCTGCCAGTTCATCCTGGCCCAGTCGGAGAAGTCTGGCCATTTTCCTGTCTAAGGTTACAGAATTTTCCAGAAGTTCCCCTGTTTTTTTTCTTCTGGACTCATAAAGCAGATTTTCCCCTGTCCTTCTACTTCACCGGCCTAGAGAAGAAAAGCCAGAGAAAGAGAGCGAGTAGGCAGAGGGCCTGTGGTCACACACCCAAGGCTGATCTTTGTCTCTGTCCCTTCTACTTGGAGCTCCCGGAGACTGAGAAACCGCAACACCAACGCCTGTTGCCTGCACAGAGCCTCTTGCATGAGTTAACATTTGCATGCATGCGTGCTAAGTCGCTTCGTGTCCAACTCTTTGCGACCCCATGGATGGTAGCCCGCCAGGCTCCTCTGTCCATGGGATTCCCCAGGCAAGAATGCTGGAGTCATCCCCCAGAGTCCCAGGGGATGAAGAAGAGCCCCGACTGTGTTGTCCTTTCTGCAGCACAGGACTGGGAGAGGTCTCCACCTTCAACTACACTGCTTGCCAGCAATGCCCAGCCTGGCCCTGCACACTTGCAAACTTACTACAGTTTAGGGGAGACATAGGAAAGGAAGTTGACCCCTTATTTCCAGAAGGACTGGAGTCAAGCTGGTTTGGGGAGTTGCCAGGCAGTGACTGAGCAGGTAGTCCCCCAGGAGGGGATGTGAGGAGACTGCAGTGTAGCTCAGGGATCACCCTGAGAACAGAGTAAATACACCGGCGTGCCCCAAACTGGATGGCCCACTAAAGATGGAGCTGGAGACCGTGTTGGGAGTGGAGGACACGGCGGTCACCCCCAGCCAAGCCCCCTCCCCTGCCCCCAGCCAGGAACTGGGTAGATTCGAGGGAGAGCACAGCGTCATGGGCAGTCCCTGAAGGGCTGTGGATCCCTTGAGAGGTATGCGGCTGATCTGTAGGTGCTGATATGAAACCAGGACTCTTGGGTTTCTGATTTGAAGGTCAGAAGCCCAAGATGCCAGGGCTAAAGGAACCCCCAAGATCTGGCATCAAGTCCTCCTGGAATCAGAGGAGGAGGGATGAGTTTGCTCTATTAAAAGCGGTTTTTCCTTCCCATCCTCTGAGCAGGTTCACTCAGCGCCCGGCATCACTCATCCCTGGGCAGTTTATCTGCCGTCAGGGGTGCTGTTTGGCGCAGGAGATGGAAGGGGAGTTAGAGCAGGTGGGAGGGCAGAGAGGAACGCCCCAGGCATGGGGGACACTGGCAGCTTTGTCTCTTACACCTACCTTTGAGGGAGGGAAGAACAGGGGTTGTCGGTGACCCCCCCACCCTACATGGCATGCCGCCCTGTGTCTGGGTCAGGGAATTAAGCTGTCCTCACCTCCCCAGTAAGAATGAGGCCTGACGGGCTGTGACAAGAGCTGTCAGTGCTGGGGTCCAGTCCCAGCCAGCGCTGATAAGGCAGGCAGCTCAGGACCCCTGGGAAAGACAGGACCAGCAGAGCAGTATCCAGGGCTTGAGGGGGCGGTACAGGTGGGAACAGAGCAACCTTTGTGCACCCCTGACTGGCCCTGGCCACGGACGGCTTCCTGCCAGGGGCTCTGCCCCTGACCTGCCTCTCACACTTGGGCTCGGCACACAGGGCTACACTCCACCCCTACCTCGGCACCCACTTGGGACCAGGCTCTCAGCTTCTCTGGGGAGCTTGTCCTACAGGGATGAAGCTTCAAGGAGAAGCAGGTGACGGTGATTGTCTTGGCCGTCGTCCAGTGCCTGCCCTCCTGGCCTCTCTCCTCAGCACTGTACTGGGCGATGCCAACCAGCTGCCAACTCCTGGAGCTGAAGTTGAGAAGCATGTGAATGGTGGGGTCATATTCCTGGGGGCAACCCCCAGATCCCCACATGGGTCTGTCCTGGGAGGAAGCTGAGCCTCTGTGGGAGCCAGGCCCCCACCAGAGAGGAGCAGAAAGCACCTGGGGACCACCCTCCTCACGGTCCCCAAGTCCTCCTGGTCCCTGTGGCTTGGCACATCCCTGCATGAGCAGGGACCTTACTGTGCTTGCATTTCTGCTTGGTGAGGACATTCTGGGGATGGAGGTTCTAGGCCCTGAGCCCCAGCCCAGCTCATTGCTAAACCATGAGGCTGAGTAACTGCAGTTGCAGGCGGGGACGGGCGACAGAGGCCGACATGGCTCTGATGCGCCGACTTGTTAGCTGACCATGGCCGTGGTCTCAGCAGGAAACTCGCCGCTGGACTGCACTCTGCCTCCTCTGTCTCACATTTTCCAAAGAAATGTGCCTCATCACTGCTTCTCTCGTTCACCCCCTCCTTCTGGCTGGCCCTAAAATCAACCAGGGTGGGCTCCAGGCCTGGGCTTGGGGGACACTGGCAGCTTTGACATGCTGCCTCTCAGCCTCAACCTGCCCCCGCCCCCAAGAGATGCTCTGTCCTTGTCTCTTCTTGGGTTGAGGACCCTACTCAGCCCTGCTGTGTCCCCCTGGGGCCCGGAAGGAGCCTGGGAGGGTCCGTCTGACTGGTGGTTCTCAGGGTCCTTGCTGTGATCTCCAGGGGCCCTGTTCCCAACCTCCCCCTCCTGTCCAAGCTGGCTCTGGGTGGACCCCGCAGACCAGCCGCCCAGCTGACCAGACTCCGGGGTCTCTGGTTGCCCCTGGAGCTGCACAGAGAGGCTGGGGAGGTTTGCAGAGGCCTCTAGGGTTCCAGTTGGAAAGATGGGAGAGGAAGGCATCCACTGACAGGCACGCTCCTGGGTCCCGACCCGGGACGGAGGCCAAGAATTCTCACGCAAAGTCAGGCTCCGAAGTGTGACTGGCTGCTCTTCGTCCGTTTCCTTGCGTCTACCGTCGTTTCTGCTGCGGCCTCTGTCTCCCTCATCTTCTTATCCTCTCTGCGCGTCTATCTCTCTTTCTCTCTGCCTGTCTCTGTCTCTCCCCTGCCTCTCTGCCTCTCTCATCCTTGCGGTCTCTGCGTCCGCCCCTCGGTTAGTCCCTCTCTGGTGCCTTCTCCTTCCTATGCAGACCCGCCTCTCCCTTTCTCTCTCTCTCTTCCTCTCCCTCTTTTTCTCTGTCCTGATGGTCTTCCTTTGTGTGAAGTCTCTCCTCTCCTCCACCCGCAGCTTCAGCCACATCCTCTCTGCGGCCCCCCACCCCTGCCCCATCCAGCAGGAGACTTGTCCCCAGGACCCCCTCACGGAGACTGGGAGACCCCTGGGTTCTCCTCTAGGCACTGGGAAGCCAGCCCTGTGGTGGGGGAATGGGCGGTGGGCTTTAACCTCTGAAAGTGTCCCCCTGCTCCCCCGGCAAACAATTGGAGTGCTCAGGTGCCTGCCGGGGTTGAGGTCTCCAGACCAGTCCCCTCGCCTCCTTTCCAGAGGGGCTGCTCCTGTAAGTCCCCGACGCTACACTGTGTCCCCAGGCCCCACACATGAAGGGTCCCTTTTTGGCTGTGAAGGGGAGACGAGAAGTAAAGGGGAGGAGGGAGTCCTACGTGCCTGGTTCCTGGCGAGAATACCAGGCTCTGACTCCAAAGACTGGCTTGAAGACTAGAAGGACAGAGGGGCACGGCTGGCCACAGCGTCCATCCCCTGATGACCCTGGGCAGCGCCACAGCCTCCTCTGTGTGCCCCCTTCAGACGCTACCCTCCGTGGGCTGGGGGAGGGAGGGCTGACTGAAAACAGCATCGCACAACAGAGGAGGGAACCGAGGATCAGAGAGGCAGTCAGCCCAGGACACACAGCAAATTGCTGGCGTTGCTGGGGTGGCCTTCTTCTCCCCGCCCACCTCTCCTAGGATTCTGCCTGAAGGCATCTGGGCCGACTGCCAAGAGCAGGCCGCTCCTGCCTCCAACCTGCAGTTTCTGCATTTATAAATGCCTGAGTCTAGCAAACTGTTTTTGAGCATCTTCTCTACCCCAGGCATGGGGCTAGTTTGAGAGCTGGATGTGGGTGGCACCTCCAGGGGGCCACCTGTCTGCTTCGGGACCACTGTTCTCCACGCTGTCTGTCTGTGCTGCCCATGGGTCAGGGCTGAAGGGAGGAGGGCACAGGCGTTGGTTGGGGGGGTGGCCATGGGGTGAGGAGGGTGGGTGGAGGGGCCTGGGTTTAATGAGGTGACTGCCACTTGTAAATGAAGCAGAAGGCAGGGCAGCTTGTGTGAACTCTGACCTCTCCTGTCCATCTCGCCTTTCACCGGGAGCTTTACGAGAGCAGCCCCTTCCTCAGAGGGGACCCACCGCAGCTTGGGGATGCTTGGCCTGAGAGGGTCAGGGAGGGTCGGGGTGAGAAGAAGGGCTCGCTCCAGGGCACAGACTAGGGTTCAGCCAAGCCCCTGCACCTCTGCCTCCCTAAGAGGAGCGCTGGAGAATGGAAGGTGGGTGGGACGCCTGGATTTGAGATGGAATCTAAAAGTCGCTCAGTCCTGTTTGACTCTTTGTGATCCCATGGATTATACAGTCCATGGACTTCTCCAGAGCAGAGTACTGGAGTGGGTAGCCGTTCCCTTCTCCAAGGGAATCTTTCCAACCCAGGGATCGAACCCAGGTCTTCTGCATTGCAGGTGGATTCTTTACCAGCTGAGCCACCAGGGAAGCCCAAGAATACTGGAGTGGGTAGCCTATCCCTGCTCCAGTGGGTCTTCCTGACCCAGGAATGGAACTGGGGTCTCCTGCATTGCAGGAGGATTCCTTACCAGCTGAGCCACCAGGGAAGCCCAGAGGCATAGATGGCAAAACTGGAGACTTCTAAAAACGCAAACTCCCAAGCCCCAGCCCTGGGGTTTCTGGTTCAGTAGGTTTGAGGTGGGGGCTTCCCTGAAGGCTCAGTGGTAAAGAATCTACCTGCCAAACAGGAAGCGCGGGTTCTACCTTGAGGTTGGGGTGATCCCCTAGAGGAGGAAATGGAAACCCACTCCAGTATTCTTGCCTGGGAAATCCCGTGAACAGAGCAGCCTGGTGGGCTACAGTCCATGGGGTTGCAAGAGTCAGACATGACTGAGTTACTAAATAACAGCAACAGCAGGTTTGAGGTGGGGCTTGGAATCTGTAGTTTTAAAATGCTCCCATGGTGATTCTTAAACACAGCCAAGTTTATCAGCCACCATCGTGGATCGCAGAGCAACGTGGCCTGGCCAGAGTCACCCTCTCACCAGGCGAGCGAACTTCAGTTCTTAGGGATGGTCCCTGGCTCTGTTTACGGGATGTCCCCACGCATCAGGGAGTGTGCTCTGCTTCACAGCCATCACCCTGATGGGCCCTCCACATAATCCTGCAGGGTAGATGGCATGGTCTGTATTTCAAAAATGGGATGCAGATTAAATATTAATAACTCACCCAAGAGGACACAGAACTGAGATTTGAAAACGATTCAACTTGCCTCCAAAAATTCTGCCATTAAGTAGATACTATTCCATTGCCTTTATGGACCTGCTACTGAGTCCAAGCTCGCTCTGCTCATTGCCCAACAGGCCAATGAATCCAACTGATGAGGTGTTGAGGCAAGGAAGAGACTTTATCTGGAAAGCCAGCTGACCAAGAAGATGGCAGGCTAGAGCCTCAAGATAAGCATCTTATCAGGGTCGGGATACCAGGTTCTTTTCTAGATCAGAGATGGCAGGAGGTAAGGAAGGCCGTTAATCTTGCAAACATCTAGAATGAATGGCAAGCCTCAGTCAGGGGATGTGTTAATTTCTTCTTTCCTACCATCCACAGGTGGACAGGGTTCTGAACAAAAAGGCACTTTAGTTTAACAGTCAGGCAAAGGGTCAGGGTTCTCTGAGGCAAGCCATTCTGTATGATTATAATAACAAAAGCAACGAAAAGCAAGTCAAAGAAATAGTTCCAACATGGAGTCAGAATTGGTTTCTTCTCTGCAACAGACCTATGTAAAGGTCTCATTAACACTGAGCTATCCAGTGTGTAGGAACCAAGAAATCACAGTCTTACTGCTTTCTAAATGTAGTCCTGGGGCCAGCTTTGGATGCCATGACTTAACACAGCCCCACAGGGCAGAGACATTGGTCTGGTTCATGACTGCCTCCCCAGGGTTGAGCACAGGCCTGATGTGTAGGATTAGCTTAATAAACGCTCATCAGACGGGTAGTAAATACTGTAAAAAAAGAAATTGGAAAAATCCCTTGATGCAAAGTATAAGGTGGCCCATTCTACACTAGATGCTCCTTCATAAAACAAGAGTATTTTTTTTTTTTTCCCTTTTTCTTTTCCATGGGGTTGCAAGAGTCAGACATGACTGAGTTACTAAATAACAGCAACAGCAGGTTTGAGGTGGGGCTTGGAATCTGTAGTTTTAAAATGCTCCCATGGTGATTCTTAAACACAGCCAAGTTTATCAGCCACCATCGTGGATCGCAGAGCAACGTGGCCTGGCCAGAGTCACCCTCTCACCAGGCGAGCGAACTTCAGTTCTTAGGGATGGTCCCTGGCTCTGTTTACGGGATGTCCCCACGCATCAGGGAGTGTGCTCTGCTTCACAGCCATCACCCTGATGGGCCCTCCACATAATCCTGCAGGGTAGATGGCATGGTCTGTATTTCAAAAATGGGATGCAGATTAAATATTAATAACTCACCCAAGAGGACACAGAACTGAGATTTGAAAACGATTCAACTTGCCTCCAAAAATTCTGCCATTAAGTAGATACTATTCCATTGCCTTTATGGACCTGCTACTGAGTCCAAGCTCGCTCTGCTCATTGCCCAACAGGCCAATGAATCCAACTGATGAGGTGTTGAGGCAAGGAAGAGACTTTATCTGGAAAGCCAGCTGACCAAGAAGATGGCAGGCTAGAGCCTCAAGATAAGCATCTTATCAGGGTCGGGATACCAGGTTCTTTTCTAGATCAGAGATGGCAGGAGGTAAGGAAGGCCGTTAATCTTGCAAACATCTAGAATGAATGGCAAGCCTCAGTCAGGGGATGTGTTAATTTCTTCTTTCCTACCATCCACAGGTGGACAGGGTTCTGAACAAAAAGGCACTTTAGTTTAACAGTCAGGCAAAGGGTCAGGGTTCTCTGAGGCAAGCCATTCTGTATGATTATAATAACAAAAGCAACGAAAAGCAAGTCAAAGAAATAGTTCCAACATGGAGTCAGAATTGGTTTCTTCTCTGCAACAGACCTATGTAAAGGTCTCATTAACACTGAGCTATCCAGTGTGTAGGAACCAAGAAATCACAGTCTTACTGCTTTCTAAATGTAGTCCTGGGGCCAGCTTTGGATGCCATGACTTAACACAGCCCCACAGGGCAGAGACATTGGTCTGGTTCATGACTGCCTCCCCAGGGTTGAGCACAGGCCTGATGTGTAGGATTAGCTTAATAAACGCTCATCAGACGGGTAGTAAATACTGTAAAAAAAGAAATTGGAAAAATCCCTTGATGCAAAGTATAAGGTGGCCCATTCTACACTAGATGCTCCTTCATAAAACAAGAGTATTTTTTTTTTTTTCCCTTTTTCTTTTGAGCAGAAGTGGGTTTGGCTGAAAAGGACAGGCTCTGGGGAGGGTCCTGTGTCAGCCAGCACTCTGGGGACAGAAGAAGGGCCCCTTCCCTCTGGCTTGCAGCCCTCCTGCCTGCATCCCCCAGGGCAGGTTTCAGTGGGATCCACCACCCTCGGTGCTAATCTTCTGAAGAGGGTGTTATTCAGGGTTGTCCATGCCTAGAGGCCTGGCTCTACAGGGCCCATGCCCAGGGCGATGCGTTGGCAGATTTAGCATAATTTTGCCAACACTTTATTCATTCAAAAATGACTTTTCCAAAAGAGTCATTCCTGGAGCACCTCCTACTTCATATAGGTGCTAGCTTTGTTGTTCAGATCCTTAGTTGTGTCCGACTCTTTGCAACCCCATGGACTGCAGCATGCCAAGCTTCCCTGTCCTTCACCATCTCCTGGAGCTTGCTGAAACTCACATCCATTGAGTTGGGTGATGCCATCCAACCGTCTCATCCTCTGACATCCCCTTCTCCTGCCCTCAATCTTCCCCAGCATCAGGGTCTTTTCCGGTGAACTGGCTCTTTGCATGCTCATGCTTCAGCATCAGTCCTTCCAATGAATATTCAAGCCTGATTTCCTTTAGGACTGACTGGTTTTATCTCCTTGCAGTCCAAGGGACTCTTAAAAGTGTTCTCAAACACCACAACTCAGAAGCATCAGTTCTTCAGTGCTCAGCCTTCTGTATGGTCCAAATCTCACATCCATGCATGACTACTGGAAGGAGCTAGCTACATGAAGTGGAGAGCATGCGGTGTGGGGTGGTAGGAAGCAGAAAGGATGAGGAACTGGTGAAGGGTAAAAATGAGAGGTGAGGAACTGGGGTTTTTCAGGGTGAGGAGGAGAAGGGAGGCTGCCCTGTCTGCAGATTTCACCACTGCTCTCAAAGAGATCTTAGGGAGAGGCCTGGGAAGGCTCCTCGCTGAGGGTAAATGATGCAGGAGGTGATGCTGGGGCACCTGAACCTTGAGGGATGGCAACATCCCAGGTGTGGGGTCTTCACACAGGGCCAGGAAGGCCGTCCCAGCCATGCTGCCCGCGGGAAGGCTGGAGTCCCTTCTCCCTTTGAGCAAAAGTGTGTGTTAGTCTTTCAATCATGTCTGATTCTTTGTGATCCCATGAACTGTAGCCCTCCAGGCTCCTCTGTCCATGGGGATTCTCCAGGCAAGAATACTGGAGTGGGTAGGCATTCCCTTCTCCAGGGGATCTTCCTGACCCAGGGATGGAACCCCAGTCTCCTGCATTGTAGGCAGATTCTTTACTGCCTGAGCCCCTTTAGGCAAGGGGCCAATTAAATGTCTTACCAACAGGGATACTTTCGAGAACAAAACTGACTCTCAACAATCACTCCCAGACACAAGCTTAAACCAAGACTGTCCGCAGGTGTCCAGAACTGTGGTTATCTACTTGTGGGTCACCCCCACAAGTTGGGGGCCCTCAAAGCCAGGAGTCCGGGTTCCCAGTTAATGGTAAGAGCAAGTGACAGCAGCAGGAAGTGGGGCAGCCTCCTGTCTGGGGAGTCTCGAGGGACAGCACAGTCCCAGTGGGGAAGGTACGGGGCAGGGTCTTTGCAGAGATTCCAGGCTGTGGTCAGAGCACTGCTCTGGGGGGAGCTGCAGGTAACCCAGCTCCACACCACAGTGGGAACAATAGAGCCGAGAGTAGAATGGGCCGGGAATTGGAGGGGGCCCGGGGGATGGGGCTGGGCGAAGCCTCTCTGCTCCCATGACTTGGGGACAGGGGCCCAAGGGAAGAGGTGTAAAAGAGGCTTCAAGGGGCTTCACAGGACACACTTTTCCACCCTTCCACCTCCATCCAGCCTGAGGCCAGAGACTCCTATTTGTCACCTGGACCCTTGGAAGAATCGTTTGAAAGCTATTGGCATTCTGAGAAGTTGCACAAATGCTCTCCCACATACTTCCAGGGGATTCATGCACCCTAAGAATCTTCATCATAGGAAATGATATATCCCCTGAGCCTAGATTCTTGACCCATAGAAACCATGAGATAATAAATGAATGTTGCTTTAACCACCAAGGTTGTAGTAATTACACAGCAATGAACAACAAACACATCTCTCGTTAGCCTTTTCTGATGCTGTGTCACTCTGTCACAAAGGATGTTCTTCCCAGATTATGGGACACGCTCCCAGACGCTCTCACGCCATCTGTACTGGCTGTCTGTTATCATTCGCAGAAGTAAATTTCTTGGCCTGGCAACCCCTCTCTGAGGAAATCTTGTCCTGGCTGAGCTACCCAGCTAGAAAATGTGGCCACCTAGACAGCCCCAGTCTAGGGGATACCACCTGGGAATTGACAATTGACAATCAGGATATAGTAAAAGCAAGAGAGAACTTGAATCCCACAATTTCCTCTGCCCTCACTCACAGCAGGGGCTGTTCCACAGTCTTTGCTAGCCCCTTGCCTCCAGCATGTTTATTTGTATTTTGTAGTTATTCAGTACATGTTTGCCAACTCATTTGATCCAGTCATTCCTGAAGTTAAAATTGGGGCTGATGAAGAAGTGCCAGGCCCCATCAAGGGCACCTATTACTTAAATTTCAGGACAGTCCACCTGGCCCAAAAAGTAGGGGCAGTCAATGTCAGGCCTTTGAAGAGGACTCGTGGTGCCGGGAGTGTAGCGAGAGATAATGACCCAAGCTGGCATCTGGATCTGCAAGGAAAACATCAGCCTTTTCAGTCTAAGGCTTTCATCAGTCTTCACCTTGACCCAGAGGCCTGGGGAAAGAGCAGAATGGTTTCAAAGAGACATCGCACTAATTTCCCCGGTTCTCCTCTCTTTTAGGAAGGAGAGGAACAGAAATTGAAGGAGAGGATTGGAGATCTCAGCTGTTGGGCTCTGAGATTCCAGTTATATTGATAAGCTTTTCCATTTCCTTCCTCAGAAATTAGAATTAGATGGAAGAAGGCTTTGAAGTCCGGAAGCCCAACCGTCTAATTGCATAAAGAAACCAAAGCCCAGAGAGGTGGACAGACTTACCCAGAGTCACACAGCCAGTGGGTTGCAAGGCTGATCTGGAGCCCCGTGCCCTCTCTGGATCACTCCCTGACTCTCCATCCCTTGGATGGGGAAAATTTATGGACATGGGAGCCAGGACATTTTATGTGGGTGCGACCACAGCCAGGGACTTCCCACACTGTGGGGGGAAGCCGGCCGAGAACAAACATGGGAGGGCCTGGGCCGTGGCCTGTCTCCCTGCCCTCCCTGGAGGCGCTGAGAGTTGGGAGTTCGGCAGCAGAGCGAGGCATGTTGTTCATATTTTCTTGGCTGGGCGGTCCTGGCAACAGCTCTTCATTTCCTGTAAGGGAAGGCCTTTTAAACTCCGAGTTCAACCTCTCTTAAGATAGGGTGGAGTTGGGGCAGAAAAACAAAATCCTCAAAAGTAGAGCCTCTTCGCTCTGACCTGGGGTGCTCTGGCAGGCTGGTGGAGCCGGCAGTTGAGAGCAAGGGCCGTGTCCTGGGTCTGCGGGCTCTGGGCAGAGATCGGAAAGGCAGATGGAGCAGGGCAGAGAGGGCCACTCCTCCAAGGTGTCCACGCAGCTTGCACTCATGGTAACGAGCCTGGGTCTCTCCTCTTGCATTTAAGACTTGTTGTTGTTTAGTTGCTCAGTCGTGTCCGACTCTCTGCAACCCCATGGACTGTAACCTACCAGGCTCCTCTGCCCATGGGATTCTCCAGGCAAGACTACTGGAGTGGGTTGCCATTTCCTTCTCCAGGGGATCTTTCTAACCCAGGGATCAAACCTGAGTCTCCTGCATTGGCAGGCAGATGACTCTTTACCACTGAGCCACCAGGGAAGCCCCCATTTAAGACAAGCTAGAGGTTAAAAATTGTTTTTCCCACCCTACCCATACCCCATGTTGGATCTCATTTCAGATCAGATCTTCTGGGAACCTCTTTGATCCCCAGGTCTGAATCAGGTGCCCTCCTAGGTCCATACAACCATTGTGCCCTGGGTTGCCCCCATGCCTAGCCTTTCACTGACTGCAGTTGCCTGCTTGCCTGTCTGCCTCCACCCACTGCCCAAACTCTGATGGGGAGACACCCCTGTAAGTGAATGAAAATGATGGGATGAGGGAAGGAGCGTCCAGTCACCTCATCTGGTCCCATAAGGCCCCTGAGCTGCGATGCCCAGAGATGGCAAGGACACCAGGCCTCTCTTTCTCCAGCAGGGCACACCTGGGAGGAAGTCTGACCTCGGGCCAGGCAGGTCCCATCCAGCGAGGGTCAGGGTGTGAGCCACTAACCCCCTGGCATTGCCAGTAGCTGGGAGACTTTTTGGTTGCCATGGTAACACTGAACATTACCTGACAGTTAAGAGGCATTCCATAATGACTCCAAGGGATAAATGAAACATAGCTTCTCATAGCCTTTTCTCTTATGGCTAAAAATGCCAGATCCTTCAAACATTGTTCATGTGACATGATTTTTGCTTCTTGTCTTATCCTCTACTTTCAGTCAATCCCTCTTAAGTTTTGACATCCAGAATTCACAGCAGTTCTCCAGGGTGGTTTGACCCAAGAAGCTGAGCTGTGTTGCTACTTTGCCAAGTATGGATACTGCTTTTCTAGAAGGCACTCGGAGGTTTTTAGCAGCTGCAGAGACCTTGTAGTGTGTATAACAAACCAAAATTCAGAGGTTTTTCTTTGCAAATATGTTCTGTTGGTTTCACTATCTCACCCTTATAAATGTGTGGGTGGTTGGGTGGGTGTGTATGAGAGAGAGAGATTGAAATGTAAGTGTAGGATCTTGCATTTATTTCTTTTTTAAAAAAAATATTTATTTACTTGGCTGCATCAGGTTTTAGTTGCAGCATGCAAACTGTTAGGTGCGGCGTGTGGGATCTAGTTCCCTGACCAGGGACTGAACCCAGGCCTCCTGCACTGGGAGCATGAAGTCTCAGCCAGGAAAGTCCCAGGACCTCGCATTTATTTATTCTTATTAAATTGTATCTTGCCCAATTTGGGCTATTGAGATCTGGATTTTTTTTTTTTTTTTTTGACCAAGAAAATTTCCTTTGTGCTCAGACTCATACCTGTCTCTGACCTTCTCTCTAAAATTGCCAGTATGTACTGTGTGCTCAGCATGTGACAGGTCACTTTGTTGTTGGTGTTCAGCCACTCTGTCGTGTTGGACTCTCTGCAACCCCATGGACCGCAGCACGCCAGGCCTCCCTGTCCTTCACTATCTCCCAGTTTGCCCAAGTTCACGTCCACTGAGTTGGTTGTGCTATTCAACCATCTTATCCTATGCTGCCTTCTCCTTTTGCCTTCAATCTTTCCCATCATCAGGGTTGTATATGAGGATCATTTTACATGGATTTTTTTTTCCTCTTTAATCCTCACAGCAACCTATGAGGTAGGTACGTTTATTGGCCTCATTTTATAGATAAACAGGATTTCCCCAAGGTTACAAGAGTTAAATTGTGGAGCAGGACTGTGAACCCATCTATCTGACACCAGCCCTTTCTGTTAACTGCAACAGTATATAATCCCCATGTTTTCATCCAAATAATTCACGAAAGTGATGGGAAGGAAAGACTCAGGAGCAATATTGCTGAGGGGATAAACGTGGAGAAGCCTGGAAGTAGGGAGTGACCTGTGTCAGAATGAAGGTTCCATTACGCTAGAATGTGAAGGGAGTGACAACGTTTGTTTCGCACCATACAAACCCTTTTGCAAAGGATCCAGGAACCTCACGGGAAAGAACTCAGATAACTACACAGATGTCCAGATCCATCTAAATATCTGTAAATGCAGGGAGGCAAAATGGGACCAAAAGAAATCAGAGCCTGAAGTGTGGACCAGAGCCTTTGCCCCTGCAGTCCCTTTACCTGAACACCTGTTAACACTCCTCTGAGCCCCAAATCCCCTTGCCAAGCAAACTCCTACTGATCCTTCAGTCTCAGCTTAAACATCACTCTTTCTAGAAAGCCTCCCCTGCTTCCCCAGACCATTTGGTCCAGCTGGTATAAGTTCCTGGAGCACCTTGCCCATCTCCTAAATGCTCAGTCCCCTTGAAGTAGCTCATTCCTTGTCTGGCTTCTGCTGGACTGTGAGTTCCACAAAGGCAGGGCCCTTACCTGACTTGTTCTCTACTCTGACCCAGCTCCCAGCCCGGCCCAGGGGAGACTCCTCTTAGAAAATCAACAAATAGATTTTGAAAACAGTAGGTGGGGACTTCCCTGGAGGTCCAGTGGTTAAGACTCCTCACTTCCACTGCAAGGGGCACAGGAACAGTCCCTGATCAGGGAACTAAGATCCTACATGCCATGTGGTGAAGCCAAAAAATATATAAATTAAAAAAATAAAGCTTTTTTCCTGTGGGAGCCGCCGGGGTGAGAGGAGCGTGGCCTTCTCCTCTCCCCGCCATGGCGTGTGCTCGTCCACTGATATCAGTGTATTCCGAAAAGGGGGAGGCCTCTGGCAAAAATGTCACTTTGCCTGCTGTGTTCAAGGCTCCCATTCGACCGGATATTGTTAACTTTGTTCACACCAACTTGCGCAAAAACAACAGACAGCCCTATGCTGTCAGTGAATTAGCAGGTCATCAAACCAGTGCTGAGTCTTGGGGTACCGGCAGAGCTGTGGCTCGAATTCCCAGGGTTCGAGGTGGCGGGACTCACCGTTCTGGTCAGGGTGCTTTTGGAAATATGTGTCGTGGGGGCCGCATGTTTGCACCAACCAAGACCTGGCGACGTTGGCACCGCAGAGTGAATACAACGCAGAAGCGATATGCCATCTGCTCTGCACTGGCTGCCTCAGCCTTACCAGCGCTGGTCATGTCTAAAGGTCATCGTATAGAGGAAGTTCCTGAACTTCCTTTGGTGGTGGAAGATAAAGTTGAAGGCTACAAGAAGACCAAGGAGGCTGTTTTGCTTCTGAAGAAACTTAAGGCCTGGAATGATATCAAAAAGGTCTATGCCTCTCAGCGAATGAGAGCTGGCAAAGGCAAAATGAGAAACCGGCGCCGTATCCAGCGCAGGGGACCCTGCATCATCTATAATGAGGACAATGGTATCATCAAGGCCTTCAGAAACATCCCTGGAATTACTCTGCTTAATGTAAGCAAGCTGAACACTTTGAAACTTGCTCCTGGTGGTCATGTGGGACGTTTCTGCATTTGGACTGAAAGTGCTTTCCGAAAGTTAGATGAGCTGTATGGCACTTGGCGTAAAGCGGCCTCCTTCAAGAGTAACTACAACCTCCCCATGCACAAGATGCTTAATACAGACCTTAGCAGAATCTTGAAAAGCCCAGAAATCCAAAGAGCACTCCGAGCACCACGCAAGAAGATTCATCGCAGAGTCCTGAAGAAGAATCCACTGAAAAACCTGAGAATCATGTTGAAGCTTAACCCGTACGCAAAGACCATGCGCCGGAACACCATTCTTCGGCAGGCCAGGAATCACAAAATCCGCATGGATAAGGCAGCAGCAGCACTAGAAGCCAAATCCGATCAGAAAGGGGTTCAGGGCAAGAAGCCTGTGGTAGGAACCCAAGAAAAGAAGGCTGTTGGCGATAAGAAGCTGAAGAAGCCTGTGGTGGGGAAAAAGGCCCTAGGGACCAAGAAACCAGCAGCTGAAAAGAAGCCCACAGAAAAGAAACCCATCTCAGAGGAAAAGAAGGCTGCTGCATAAACTTAAATTTGTTTATTCCATAAATGCCAGGTCATTTTGGACAGCTAATTTTGAATAAAGACCTGAACAAAGAGGCAGTGAGGAAAAGAAAAAAAAAAATGATAGAGACCTCAGCCTATGCTTCTAACACACACACACACACACGCACGCGCGCGCACACACACGCACACAGTAGGTGGAGGAAGGAGGGCAGCAGCTGCCATGTCTCTCTGTTACAGCCCCAGCCCCAGTCACTCATCTCTCCCAGCCCTCTCCTTGCCTTTCCTTGGGCTTTGCTTGATGTTCGCTTGAACTGGCTTCACCATCACCTGATGTTAATGGGAAATGAGGGCCCACAGAGCCCAGGTCAGCCCCTGTCTGGGAACAGCACTGCCCAGGTAATGCAGCGGGCTTTCCTTCTGCGGCAGGATATTGAGGCTTTCTGCCTCAAGCTTGCCAGCTTAGTTTGGCTGTGACTTTGAGATTTTTGTTGTTGTTGCTCCCTAGAGCAAGCAAGCCAGTATTGGGAAGGTTTTTTTACATGCCATTCAGGGACTTCTCTGGTGGCCCAGGGGCTAAAACTCCAAGCTCCTATACAAGGGCCTGGGTTTGATCCCTGGTTGGGGAGCTAGATCCCACACGCTGCAACCAGAAGATTGTGCATGCTGCAACTAAAATAAAAAATAAAATTAAAAAGGATCCTGTGTGCAACAACTAAAGATCCCACAGACTGCAATGAAGATCAGAGATCCTGCTTGTAGCAACTAAGACACAGTGCTGCCAAAGAAATAAACAAATATTAAGAAGTGACATATCACAGCCATCCACCAATGACTCTGAAAGTGAGCATGAGCCATGGGGAATCGGGGATTTCACCGCGCTGACAACACAGTATTCTGGGAGTTACCACCTGGACTCTGTACCTGCATGTGGTCCTGTGCTGACCACAGCACCAGGACAAGGCCAGGCCTCCCAGGTCCTCCTTGTATCCCACTGGAGCAGTGCCAAGTCCTCAAAACTAAGGGGAATAAAAGAAGTCAGCGAATGGCTCTGTACTCAACATAGAATGTGAAGATTCCTGGCACCCCTACACTTGTATTCAATTTTAGTCAATTAGTGTTGACTATTTGCTATGTGACAAACATGATATTGTAAGTCATCTCATTTATCCTTACAACTTCATCCTGGATAGAGTAAGGATCACTATCTCCATCTTGCAATTGACAAAACTGAAGCTCAAGGAAGTTATAGGAACTGACTTCAGGGCCTCCCATCTTTGCTGGGGCCTGAGACCCCTCTGCTGTGCCCCAATGCTAGCTAGCTCCAGGAGGACAATCCCTTCAGCCCTGGCTTTGGGACCACTGGGTGTGGAGTTGCTTTTGACCAGGGTCTGATGTAGAAGCAGGCAAAAGCACCACTGGGCACATCACTGTCTGGGGAGCCAGCAGCTTCCTCCCTTGGCCATGTGAACATTTTCCAAATATGGGGAGCCATCTGTTGATGATGTGAACATTGGGCAACTTCCACTCTCATCACAAGCTTGGCAGCAATGGAAAGTGAGTCCAGAAAGAGCCCTTGTGTATCATAAAGGAAATTTAAGCCGTATGTTTCTCATTCATTTATTCTTAAGTCATCAAAATGTTGGTTTTAAAGAGGCTTTTGAAGTCTAACTCGCTTTCTGCTTTTTTATGGGGGAGAGAGAGAGGAAGTCACGATTCTTTAGCTATAAATTGCCCGGTTTGGGCAAAGCTGGAGATGATCCATTACCCAAATACCAGAAGAAGTGAGGAAGCTTCAAGCAAGGGGTTGGGGGGC